>VMDO01010948.1:46169-69373 GCA_007922755.1 Pedetes capensis
TTTTTTTTTTTTTTTTTTTTTTAATGAACTGCTTCTCTGCTAGTTCTGTCCCTTCCTTTTCAGTCTTCCTAAACATATTCGAAATGACAAAGTCCATTTGCCAGCTCACAGCTAGAGGCAAAGTCATTGCCTGCCAGGAAAGGGGCCCATAACCACATCTGGTGATTATTCTCCATCCCATAATATGCATAAATGTTTACTGTTTTCCCCCCAAGGCCTCATGCTCATACTGAAAAATATTTTCATTGTAATTATACAGTCAACACCATCCCATTTTGGTTAGAAGTCACTACAGCCCCAAAACAGGTCACTTTGGGTTTCATCCCTGGCCCTCACTGTGTTTTTAATATCTTCATGGCTTAGACTCTGGAATGGCTCATTGAGTTGCACTAAATGCCCCCAAGTAGAAACTCTAAAGTCTGCATTTTCAAAAGATGATCTTAAACCCATAGATTGTAAAGCTGCTGAATTGCAGAATATATATTGCTATTTAAAAGTTTATAAATCCAGGCCAAGCACAGTGGCACACACCTGTAATGCCAGCAATTCCAGAGGCTGAGGCAGGAGGATCCTGAATTCGAGACCAGGGAGGCAGCCTGTACTACTTAGTGAGAGTTTACCCCAAAATAAACAATAGAAAAAGGGCTCAGGGTATGACTAAGACACATGTGTGAGGCTGTGGGTTCAACTCCCCAGCACTGCAAAAAAGAAGAAATAAAAATAATAAAAATAAAAACTTTATAAATCCTTTATTTTAAGGGTAGAATTCTCCACTTAACAAAGTCAGAGCACTAATGTTTCACTCCCCCACGTGTCTGTCAGTTTGCCATACTGTGGTGGCTTGCATGTTGCTGTGATGCTGAAAGCTGTGCCACTGGTATTACAGATACTAGCAGGGTCATCCATGATGGACAGGTTTCAGCTGAGTTTCCAGACTGAGACAGACTAAAAAAAACACAGCTTTCAGCATGGACTGCACCTCAACATCAGCAAAACTAAAATCCTCACAACTGGGTTAGTAGGTAGCTTCGTGAAAAATGGAGAAAAGATTGAGGTTGTCCAAGATTTTGCTTTACTTGATTCTACAATCAACACCCAAGGAAGCAGCAGTCAACAAAAAGACACATTGCACTGGGAAAAGCTGTTGCAAAAGACCTCTTTACTGAAAAGTAAATATGTCACACTGAAGATGCAGGTGCGCCTGGCTCGTATGAGCCACAGTATTTTGAGTCACATCCTACAGTTGTAAAAGGTGGACAATGAATACGGAAGACAGAAGAAGAATGGATACTTTTGAATTATGGTGGTGGAGATGAATATTGAATATAATGTGGAATGCCAAAAAAACCCAACAGATCCCTCCTAGAAGAAGTACAACCAGCCTGCTCCTTGGAAGCAAGGATGTTTTGGACATGCTGTCAGGAGGGACCAGTCCCTGGGGAAGAACAACATCATGTTTGAGAGAGTGGCAAGTCATTCAAAAAATAGAAGACTCTCAACTAGATGGATTGACACAGTGTCTGCAACAATGGGTTTAAACAGTAAAAAGATTCTGTGCCTGGCACAGAATCAGGAAATGTTTAGTTCTGTTGGACATAGGATTGCTTTGAGTAGGAGGGGACTTGAGGGCACTAACAACTGCAACAATGTTTCACTAGTTGTTAAATAGGAATTGTGTTGCCCGGGGCGGGGTGGTGGCACACACCTGTAATCCCAGTGGCGTGGAAGGCGGAGGCAGGAGGATCCCAAATTCCAGACCAGGGGCAGCCTGTGTAACGTAGCAAGACCCTGTCTCAAAAGGTAAAAAAATGGGCTGGGGGCGCAGATCAGTGGTCCAGCACTTGCAGAGCACGCAAGCGCATGGCCCTGGGTTCAACCCTCAGTACCACAAAAAAAAAAAAAAAAAAAAGAAAGAAAGAAAAAGAAATAGGACTTGTGAACATTCAAAAATGTATAGTTTGCAAATTAAATATGTTGCTGGTGAAAAGGTTGCATCATATGGTAGTGCCCAGTCTATGACATTGCATTACCCAGTCTTATCATGATCATCACCTCTTGCCTGTTAATTTCATGCAAATTGATTGATTTTCAAAAGTAAATCGCTAAGAATGGTCAACAGTTATATAACATTTACTATATTCTGGATCTTACTTAGGCTTTGCTTATACTAACTAATTCATTCAACCCTCAGCGTAGACACGTGAAGAGGGTCCTATTTCTCTTTAAATGCCCTGGGGAGTTTTTATTTCTGTATCTGTTTTAAGTTCCTACCCCTAAACAACATGAACAAAGTTCAAGTAACAAGGTATCAAGTTACAGATAAAATAAATTTCATGGCCTGCAGCCTGCAGCCATAGCCCTGTGGCATCCAATAGTGTTAGATCTCAGAAGCTAAGCAGGGTCGGGCCTGGTTAGTACTTGCATGGGAGACCGCCTAGAACACCAGGTGCTGTAGGCTTAGGAGAAGGACCCAGCAACCCACTCCCAAAAATCAATCAGCCATTGAAAACGCTATGAACAGCAGAGAAGCACTGACAATAGTGTTTCCCCTGTTGTACATAGGGTTGCTATGAGTCGGATTCCAACTCGACAGCACCTAACAACAACAATATCACACCAGGGTAACTGCTTTGATACTGCAAATTCAAACATCCAGTCATCTGTGCATGAAAGAAACCAAGATCTATAGGCAAGAACAAGTGTAAAGACCATCTATAACCTAATTTTGAAACCTAAATATTAATTTTATCACCTTCTTTATCAAGTCGGCCTGCTAACAAGTAGCAACTCAGACTGAAGCTTCTCCTGTGTGATCCCTACTTTTTGGTAACGGTGTTGATGGACAGAACATGATAGTCTAAGATCCAGAATAATCTATGGACTGCAACAATCAGTCCTAGAACCTCAAGAACAGATGACAAAACCTTACTACCCTGCACCCTGGAAGTCCAATTCTCATGCTGAGTGAACCAAAATCCAAGACAAAATATTCACAAACCCATTCCTCTATAAAACAAGTAGGTTTTCAAAAGTTCAGCATAATCAAACCCAACAAACTCTGCATCTTTTTTAAAAATTTTGTGGTACCAGGGCCTCACGAATGCTAGACAACTGTTCCACTGCTGAGCTGTACCCCCAGCTGATTTTTTATTTTATTTTGAGACAGCATATTGCTAAATTATTCAGGCTGGCTCTGGCTTCAAACTCAAGATCCTCCTGCATCAATATACCCAGTGGCTGGGATTATAGGCATGTGCTACCACACCCATGTTGTAATTTATTTGGTATCGTTGTTGTTGTTAGGTGCTGCCGAGTCGGTGTCTGACTCATAGCAACCCTACATACAACAGGTGAAACACTATTGTCAGTGTTTCTCTGCTGTTCATAGGGTTTTCAATGGCAGGTTGATTTTTGGGAGTGGGTTGCCAGGTCCTTCTCCCAAGCCTTCAGCACCTGGTGTTCCCAGGCGGTCTCTCATCCAAGTACTAACCAGGCCCGACCCTGCTTAGCTTCCGAAATCTGATGGGACTGGATGCCTCAGGGCTATGGCTACAGGCTTTATTATGTAGTTGTGTGGAATTTGGGGAAAACCATTAGCAGGTTCCTGAGGGAGGACCCCAGATTGGTACCCCCGTGCAACTGAAGTCAGAGGCTGCAATGAGATGCAGGTGCAGCAGGGAAGGATGGGTGCTGGGTGGTGGAGCCCCAGGCCCCTGAAATCTGTCAAATCGTCGGGGAGGAGAAGAGCCTCCACAGCATTCAGGGTTCTGTGCCCATACCCCACACTGTGAATCCACTCCAGGGAGACTGTTCTAGCTCACTGTGAGTTGGACCCAACTTGACAGCACCTAACACCAATATATCAATGAACAATGAGGTCTTTCATGACTCTCGCCTGCCTATTTGAATTTTCCAGTCCTCTCCCTGAAAACCACAATACATGGCCACCAGTGGAATATTCTAGAACCCAGACATACTCATGCCTCTCAACAACTTGAGTCTCCTTCCCAGTCTTTCCCACACCTCACCAGCAGGCTGAAGTCCACGCTCGCGTGTTCTTAACACATGGAATTTCAGAATGTTTGCTTCCCGCAGAAATAAAGGCGTAGCGACCTCAAGCTTTATTTGGGGGCAAAGCCTGTAGCGCAGGTCCTCATCCTGGGGAGACCACGCCAGCATCAGCACGCTTTTCTGTCTGCTTTTGCCAGTGTTGATGTCCAGTTCTCCCTGTGGTCAGCCACACCCAGTCTCTGTGCCAAAGGTAACAACTTCAACGAAGGCACAACCAGAAACAACCATGGCTTCCTTTCTGAGGTGGCAGCTGAGGGCACAATAGGTCCCCTAGCTTCCAACTGTTTTCTCGTCCACCCAGAGTGGCTTGGGCTAGCGTGTCCCGTTGGTGATGGACAGCACCGGTCTGAGCCAGTGCCCTCTCTGATCTCCAGAGGAGCTGTGTCCACCTGCACAGCACTGCATACACACCAGCCTGTTGCCCTAGCTCTGGCTAAAAGCCATTGCCATTTGTTAATAGGCTTTCTGATTGTTGCCTCTGGAGCAGAGAAGCCAAGGAGGTGGAGCCACCACCTCATCTCCCCATTCACAGGGACTTCCAGCCCTCTCTGCCTTGAGGAATCCAGCGAAAGCCCCAGCAGGTGCCGCTTGACTCGAAGGCGAGTATAAATTTGGTAATCGTTAATAATGTTGTTGCTGTTAGGTGCCGTCGAGTCGGACCTATGTACTGCAGACTACAACACTTCCCGATTCTGTGCCAGGCACACGATCTTATTTATGTTTAAGCCCATTGTTGCAGACACTGAGTCAATCCATCTGATGGAGGGTTTTCCTCTTTTGCATTGACCTGCCACTCTCCCAAACATGATGTCTTTCTCTAGGGATTGACCTCTCCTGACTTCATGCCTGAAATATGTAAGACACAGTCTGGCCATTCTTGCTTCCAAGGAGCACTCTGGTTGCACTTCTTCTGGGACAGATCTGTTAGTTCTTTTGGCAGTCCATGGTATATTCAATAGACGTCTCCGGCACCATAAAGCATCAATTCTTTTCCTGTCTCCCTTGTTCAATGTCCAACTTTCACAACCATATGATGCAACTGAAAATACCATGCCATGAGTCAAACGCACCTCCATCTTCAATGTGACATCTTTGCTTTTCAATACTCTAAAGAGATCTTTTGCCTGCAACCCTAGCACTGTAGCATCCAATCCCATCAGATCAAGGAAGCTAAACAGGGTTGGGCCTGCTTAGTTCTTGGATGGGAGACCACCTGGGAACACCAGGTGCTAAAGGCTTGGGAGACAGACCCGGCAACTCACTCCCAAAAAACAATCTGCCATTGAAAACCCTATGAACAGCAGAGAAGCACTGACAGTAGTGTTTCGACTGTTGCACATAGGGTCGCTATGAGTTGGTTACCGACTCGATGGCACCTAACAACAATCATTAGTAGTAGTGGAGGGTATTTGTTATGCAACCCACTTCTATTTATTTTCTTTTTCTCTTGGCAAGTCTAATATTGTCACCTTCCAAAGCATCTTGATGTTGTTGTTGTGGCATACTTACCATGATTTTTGGTTTTTGTTTGTTTTTTGTGGGACTGGGGATTTTGTATCCTTTTCAAGCATCCACCACTGAGCTGCACCACAGTCCCTTTTTTATTTTTTATCTCGAGACAGGGTCTTGCTGAGTTATGCATGCTGCCTCTGGCCTCGGACTTGAGATCATCTGCCTCAGAGCCACTGGGATTACAGGCATGCACCCCTCACCTGGCTTCTTTGTTTTGACAGATGGAATACTATTTCACTTTACCCATTCATTCACCCACCCAAGTACCCAGTAAACACTTACGGAAGGCCTACTGTGTGCTGAGTATTTTGCCTGATGCTAGAGATCCAATTAGTACTAAGATAATCTTCCCCGAAAGACCTCATAGTCCAGGGGAAATTATTTGTATTTTTGACATATAATTTTGTTTTTCATTTCTAAAATACTTGAGATACACATGAGGCTTTTCTTTTCTGTGTATATAAAATCTTACATAGATGTTTTCTGGAATCCTCAAAAACCATAATCTAAGCCTATCTTATTCCCACCAACAAGAGTCTTCATGATCCCTAAGTAGAATTTCCCCATATTTCAAGACAAGCCACTATTTAAGCAAAACAAAAATGGCCTTTCCTCTGTAGTTTCTATACCAGAATCTATAACTGACTTGGTGTTGTTGTTGTTGTTGTTGTTAGATGCCGTCGAGTCGGTATCCGACTCATAGCCACCCTCATAGGGTTTTCAATGGCGACTGCTTCGGGATTGCCTTGGGAGTGGATTGCCAAGCCCTTCTCCCATTTTTGCGGTGCTGGGAATTGAACTCGGGACCTCAGAGACTGCAGCACAGCGCTCTACCAACTGAGCTAAATCCCAGCCCCCTATAACTGACTCCCATGTACATATTTTTATATTCACTCCGTCGTCCTATTTTCATCACTGGCATATTTTGCGAACTGTATTCGTGAAATCCTATCTTCATTTTCTCCCTTTTTACTTTTCATCTCTCATCTTAATACAAAGTACTCCACAGTGCTCAACAACCCCCACTGCTCAGGGTCAGAGCACTCTAATTCCACACTCACTTGGAGTTTAGAGCCTTCCTCCCCCTTGGCTCAGCCCTGCTATGATTTTATGATCAATCAGCTCCAGTTCCTAGCACAGAGCTTCTACAATCTTTGGGCTCTCCTGGGTGGTAGGTATGAGAGGAACATTTCTCTTTTTTTGTTCATAATAAGCCCCTTTCTCACACCTGAGTTTAAGACAATGAGGTGGCTATTGGTGGACCTTGGATGGCTTCGGGATAAGAGCCGGTGGGTACCACAGGCACCAATCACGTGACTGAAGACGGGGGAATTTTCAGCAGCCCCGCCCACAACATCTGGGGAGGCGACAGGGGAAGCAGATTGAGTCAGCCTCCAATGGCCAATGATTAAACAAAAACTACGCAATGGAAACTCCATAAAACTCACAAATTATGGGGTTCAGAGACTTCTAGGCTGGTGAACACAGGCGTGGCAGGAAGATGGTGGATCTGGATCAGGCACAGGAGCTCAGCACCCCTCTCCTATACTAATCAACTGGTCACTAGTGCAGGGGGCCTGGGCTTGGAACTGGTAGAGTGAGGAACTGTCTTGTGGGTCTTAGCCCTTAATGCGTGGGGACCCTTAATGCGTGGGGACCACATTAAGTCTGACTAGCTTAAGAATTGAACTGAATCCCTGGACACCCATTTGGTGTCTCAAGAGTTAGAGAGCTGGCTGCTGGTGTGGAAAAAACCCAGCCATTTGGTGTCAGGAGTGTTGTGAATAAAAACAGATCGCAGACCCACCCAACTGGCAAGGGCCAGAATGGCTCAAGTCCACAAACAAAACACTCAGGAGGGGCCGCTAGACATAAAAGGGACAAGTACTTATAACTGTGTGCTTTAGCACTGTTACAACACAGCCCTCTACAATCTGGTGGGACTTGTTTCTAATAGGCAGAATTTATAGAAATCCAAAGCATGAATTAAAGTCAGTAAAAACTATAAAGGGCAGGAAACGATTTCTTGAATCATCAAGACTGGGAATTTTGACAGCTAAGTTATTAAAATATTTTCATCATTTGTAAATTCTTCCAGTAGATTTTTTTCTACCAAAACACATATAAAAAGAAACTACAGTAATCCCAAACACTTGTGTAGAATGAAAAGGAAAAACAGCGAGTGTGCCCTCTAAGCTTTCCTTTTGCAACACGCATTTCTTTGAACCTGGACATATATGTTCAGTATGGTTGGAGCTGGCATGAGCTCGGATCTGGCAATAATGAGCATAGAGTCCAGACTGAAGCTTCTCGATGGAAAGGATTGTGCCTAAGTTATTTGTAAATTTCCAATGACCTACACACTTCCTGCTGGGAAGAAGACACTCTATAAACAGCTGGCTAACACAGGAAGGCTGTATTTGAAACTTAGACTTCATATTTAAAAAGAAGAAAAACTACAGATAATGATAGTTAGGAATAATTTACAAAGTCATTGTCAAACTCAAAGTTTAATTCAAACAATTGTCCCCTTTCTCTGAGGGAAATAGGATCCAAGATCCTAGTGAATGCCTAAAACTGAGGGTAGTAATAAACCTGTATATACTGTTTCCACCTTTTCATACACACTATGACAAAGTTTAATGTAAATAAGTCACAGTAAGAGATTAATAATAAAATAGAACAATTGACAGTATTAAGTAGAATAAGAGTTATTTGAATGCAAAGATTGTGATAGTACAACACTCAAAATGATAATCGAGTTGGCTACTAAGTGAGTAACGAGTGGGTAGCATATACAACGTGGATACACTAGTCAAAGGAATGGTCACGGGGGGCTGGGGAGTGAGATGGTGCAAGACTGCCTCACTATACAGATTACCATGCAAATTGTTTATCTTTGGAATTTCTCATTAAATATTTTTGGACCACAGTTGGCCATAGGTAGTGAAATCATTGAAAGTGAAACTATAAGTAAGGGTAGACTGTTGTGGGAGTTGAAAAAAAAGAAATTATTATTAGCCTTTGTGGAGTTATCTAGAACTTTTTATAATTTATCTAATTTTAATTTTCCTTTATCTTCTCACTCCAACCAGATCTCCTTCCTTTGGGACAATATCTGGCCCCCTCATTTATTTTTGTAAATAACATTTTTATTATAAAATAGCCACACCCATCTTTCTTATAGGCTGCTTTCACACTACAAGAGCAGAAATGAGTCCTTACAACAGAGAACTGGCTGGTAAGCCGAAAGATTTGCTACCTGGCTCTTCATAGGGAAAGTTTGCTGGCCTCTGCTTTAGGGAATTATATAATACTGAACATCCAGTGAAAATACAGCACTCAGCACTCAACCACAATCCATCCTGGAAGGCTGCTTGAATGCCAATCAGTTCAAAATGCTGAGCACTTTTTTCTCCTTAGAAATAATGTAAATGTATGTATTGCCCAGCACCATACTGAATGGCTAAATTCAGACATACATAGGCCACTCCCATACGTAGCAATAAGTTCTTTTTTTAATTCAATTGTTCAGTTTTCCTCTTCACTTTTAGCACTAGAAATGTATCGGGTGCCATGGTGACCATAAGGTATAGGTATACAATGGTGGTGGTGGTGGTGGTGGTGGTGGTGGTGGTGGTTATTGTTGTTAGGTGCCGTCAAGTCAGTATCCGACTCATAGTGACTCTATATACAACAGGTGAAACACTATTGTCAGTGCTTCTCTGCTGTTCATAGGATTTTCAATGGCAGATTGATTTTTGGGAATGGGTTGCCGGGTCCTTCTCCCAAGCCTACAGCACCTGGTGTTCTCAGGCAGTCTCCCATCCAAGTACTAACCAGGCCTGACCCTGCTTAGCTTCCAAGATCTGATGGGATCAGGTGCTACAAGGGTACGGCTGCAGGCTGTGGTGGTTGTTAGGTGCCCTCAAGTTGCGTCCGACTCATAGCAACCCTCAGAGGGTTTTCAATGGCTGCCTGTTTCGTGACTGTTCCCAAAGTGGATTGCCATGTCCTTCTCCTGTTTTTGCAGTGCTAGGGATCGAACCCAGGGCCTCAGAGAGTACAGAGTGCCATTCTAACAACTGAGCTAAATCCCAGCCCAATAGCTATACTATTGTTGTTGTTGTTAGGTGCTGTCAAGTCAGTATCCGACTCACAGTGACCCTCATAGGGTTTTCAATGGCTGACTGTTTGGGGATTGCCTTAGGAGTGGATTGCCAGGTCCTTCTCCCATTTTTGTGGTGCTGGGAATTGAACTGGGGACCTCAGAGACTGCATCGCAGCACTCTACCAACTGAGCTAAATCCCAGCCCAGCTATACTATATGTACATTAATAAGACTAATAATAACAATAATAATAATAATAAACCACAGGATTGTGAACACAGCACCTGCACAGGTTTTTACTGTTCAAAACTGACATGCAAGGTGACATTTTCCCATGTTTCACCTGGAAGTGTCCTGGGAAAACATGCATCTCATACAGGTTTTAGCACAGTGGTCTAGTGCCAAGCAAGTTGCTGAGCACCAAACCAGAATTCTCTCAGAGATATTCATCAAGGACCAAAATATTTGATCCCAGAGCAGTTCGAGTGCTGAGGCACCACTATGTTGTGTATTTTAATAACTTGGAAGATATACTAAGCTAATAAGGTTATTTTATAAGATAATCAAATATACCGTTTCCTTCTGATAATTCTGGTTTCATTTATGCACATATCCTCACTGAAATCTACCAAACATATGACTTTAAGAAAAACAGAATTCCAATAATAAGGAAAACCTTTGTTGCCACATAACTTATGCCATGACATACTTAAAGCCTTTGAAGAGTCCAAGAGCAGAATAAATTCCAGCTGGTGCAGTGTTACATACCTGTATTCCAAGACATTCAGGAGGCTGAGGCAGGAGAATCTTGAGTTTGAGTCCCGTCTGGGCAACTTGGCACGAGTCTACCTCAAAATAAAATTTTAAAAGAGCTGGGGATCTAGTTTAGTGGTAGAGCACTTGCCTAGCACATGGGAGGCCCTTAATTCAACCTCTAGTACCCCCCCCCCCGAAAAAAAAAGAGTGGAATGAATTCCATTCCATACAGGCAAAAAAGGAAAGAAAAACTGCACCAAGAATTTTAAAGTAAAGCAGGTACAATGGTTGTTGTTGTCAGGTGCCATCGAGTCATGTCCAACTCAATGACCCTCATAGGGTTTTCAATGGCAGATTGTTTCGGGATTGCCTTGGGAGTGAGTTGCCATGTCCTTCTCCCATTTTTGGGTGCTAGGAATCCAACTTGGGACCTCAGACACTGCAGAGCAGCGCTCTACCAACTGAGCTAAATCCCAGCCCAGTATGATGGTACATGTCTGTAATTCTAGCACTCCAGAGGCTGAGGCGGGAGGATCAAGGATTGAATTTGAGGCCAGCCTGGGGCTGCATACCAAGACCCTATCTCCAAAAGAGGGGGTGATTTTAAGGGTATAAGGTCATATCTTGATGGTTCCATATATTAAGTAAATTTGGTACTTAGCCAAATAACACAAAAGTGAAAGAACATCAGAGAGAGCAAGTGAGCCTTTAGCCATACTAAAAGACTATCACAGAAAACAGGTTTTTGGAAATACAGTAAGCCCAGCCCTATACAACAGAGATTCAACAGAAGCAGTGCGAAGAAAACAGTGTTTTCTGCCCTATTCCACAGGCATCACACCAGAAAGTACGTTACACCCAGCTTTCAGTGAGGGAGAAGGAGCAAATCCCCTCAATGTAAAAAGCTCTTACCAGCTGGCCATGGGCTTCACCACCTTCTGAAGAACCTCCTTTATTCCTACCAAACCCAACTTCATCCCTTCTCCACCTATCCGAATGCCACAGATCCTTCATGTTCCCACTCAGAATCCCAACCAGTGCAACCGTATCACTGCACATGGGCTCATTTACAAAGATGGCAATGTGAATGAAGCTCTCTGGCAATGCACAACATGGTGGCCCCAATCCCAGCTCCTCCAGAAAGTCTCTCCCGTCCACAGCACGGTGTTGTTGTTGTTAGGTGCTGTCGAGACAGTATCTGACACATAGCGACCCTACGTACAACTGGGGAAACACTACTGTCAGTGATTCTCTGCTGTTCATAGGGTTTTCAATGGCGGATTGATTTTTGGGAGTGGGTTGCCGGGTCCTTCTCCCAAACCTACAGCACCTGGTGTTCCCAGGCGGTCTCCCATCCAAGGACTAACCAGGCCTGACCCCGCTTAGCTTCTGAGATCTGGTGGGATCAGATGCCACATGGTTACAGCTGCAGGCATCCACAGCACAGCAGGTAGATAGTCCCAGTCTTTCCTGGATTTGTGTCTTACGACTCCACCAGACTGTAAGCATCTGGAAGGCAGAACTTTATTCTATTTATTTCTTCAGTACACAAGGTGAGAATGATATTGACACCAAGCAGCACTGAGCAAATTACTCTCTGCATTTTCTTACTGAATTCTCAAAATAATCCTATAGGTAAGCATGATCACCATTTTCCAGTATTACAGATGAGAAAACTGAGACATACAAATGATAAACTTGTTGAAGGTGACACTAGGAAGTGGCTGAAGCAAGGTTCCCACCAGAGTCTACTCATTCCAAGGCTCATGTTTTCGAATTATTACCACTCATACAGAAGACACTCAATGACACCTGCTTAGTAGATCAGACCCTCAGAACTCCAGTTCGATCTTCCATTGGCCCTCTAGTCTCTCTACTTCCTAATTGTAAAGATCTCATGGCGGTGGCAGAGATACGAGGCAGATAAGTGGCACGGTACTGCGTCAGCCCACACATACTCAGTGGCTGTCTGACTCCATCAGGGCAGGACAAATGAGGAGATACTTTTGCTGCCCTTTCCTAAGAGCAAGTATATCACACACACGGCTTACAATTATTTTCCACATGTCTTTTTCACTACCCAGGCCATTTGCCTCTTTATGTCTGACAGCTGAATACACACTCTCAACAATCAACACAGGGAGGGGAAGGGGGTCTGTGGCCCCTAAATGCAAGTGCAATAAAGCTGCTGGCAAAAGAGCCTGGTGCTCTGGTCACCACAAACCCCCAGTCTCCTTCTCCTCCCCACTCCCCATCCAACCAGATGAACATCGATAGGAAAACAGAAGCGCACAGAGCCCAGGTCAGAAATGAAAATACCCACTCATGAAAGCATTAAGAAGGTCCCCCACGGAGCTGGTCTGCGATGTTTAATTACTGTAATTATATCCATACATACTTCATCACTGTTTTCTAACAAGGTTGGCAAGGAGATAGAAACTTGGTGTTTTATTCTTAGTTTCATGTGCTTGTTTCTCTGCTTACTGTAACAGCTTGCCGGGGGCGCGCGGTGGGAGAGCCTGATATGCCTTAAAGGAGGTGACAAGGAATACGGCTCCCGGGGGATGTCACACAGAGGGAAAAGCGCCCAGTTGGAAAGCGGGATCGTCCAAGGTAAGCGGCACCATTCATAAACAGGGCAGCCTGGCCCGCACCCTTCCTGCCTACTGTACGCTTCCACGGGCTGTCAAAAGGAGGGCTGGGTGGGAGTGGGGGCTGCAGTGGCTTGTTCTGAAGGCGCCTTTCAGTCCCCTCTCGAAGGTTTCCAAGTCGAGGGGAAAAATCAACACCCAAGCATCCAAAGCACACTCCAGAGGACCCCAGGCACTTCAGAGTGTGGAGGGGCCCCCAGAGCTGCTCCCCAGCCTGGGAGTGCTCTCCTTGCGAAAGAAGCCGCCATGGACCATAGGGCCCAACCCTCTCGCAAGGACGCAAGGGCGCGAAGTCCACAGCTCACTTGGGAATTTGCCACCTCGCTGCAGAGCAAGTCAGGAGGCTCCGAGGGGTGGCAGATGGAAAGGGGGAGGGGCAGGGGGCAGGAGCTAGGCCCACACAGCTGTGGTGTTATAAAAATGTAGCAGCCAAGCAGTGTGAAAGCGGGAGTCTTAGGCATCTGATGTACCGAGAAGCAGCTGTGGTTAATTTCTGGACTAACTCGAAAAAAAAATCAAAACACAGCATTATATTCAACTGTAAGTAGATGGCAAGAATGATCAATGGGTTGAGAGTAAAACCAAAGCCAGAAGCACTGGGTCTTCCCCTAATGGTCTCCATGGCACAGGGCCATGCTACTGGTAAAACCAGGTTATAATAAGTGCCTTCTCTCGGACTTCTAAGAATTCCCTACTTCCTAGAATAAGATCCAAGACACATTCACCTCAATATTTAAATCCAGCCTCTTACAAAGGATCTGTATAACACCAGACTAATGTGAGCATAAGAGGAGACTCGTAAAAATTCATACAAACTTGATTACTTACGCTCCTATGCTATTGCAAAAATTGTTGTTGTTGGGTGCCATTGAGTCTGTGTGCGACTCATAGAGACCCGAGATACAACAGGCGAAACACTATTGTCAGTGCTTCTCTGCTATTCATAGGGTTTTCAATGGCAGATTGATTTTTGGGAGTGGATTGCCGGGCCCTTCTCCCAATTGCAAAAATAGAAAGGGCTATATTGTAATCATGTAAAGGGTTTTACATTTTGCCAAAATAACTGGAAAATAGGACTATAGGAATATTTTCCTTGCTAAACTTACAGAAACCAAAACACTTCTAACAGAATTGCTACATTATAATTCTTCCCCGCAAATCAATAATGGCACCATTCTATAGAGTGTACTGGTCAATATAACGTCTTAACCAATTAAATATTTTTGTCAAAAACATGATTCTGGGATAAAGGACAATAATGACATATATATGTGAAGCCAATTATCACATTAAAGTCCATTAAGCAAAATTATGGATATTCAAAAGTCTCTCATTCCACATCTAGCTATTTCAACCATTTCAGAAGTATTGTTGTTAGGTGCCATGGAGTCCAATCTGACTCATAGTGACCCTATGAACAACTGCACAACTCCTCGACACTCTGCCATGCCTGGAACGATTGTCATGGCCTCTCTGCTATTCAAAGCGTTTTCAATGGTGGATTGTTTTGAGAGTGGGCTGCCAGGTCCTTCTCTGTAGCCTGCAGCACCTGGTGATCCCCGACAGTCCCCCATCCAAGGACTAACCAGGCCCGACCCTGCTTAGCTCCTGAGATGAGGCAGGATCAGATGCCAGGGTGCTATAGCTGCAGATCTGAGGTATATTGTTACGTGCTATCGAGTTGTGTCTGACTCACAGAGACCCTTACAGGGTTTTCAATGGCTGACTGTTTCGGGATTGCCTCGGGAGTGGATTGTCACATCCTCCCATTTTTGTGGTGCTGGGAATCAAACTCAGCACCTCAACTGAGCTAAATCCCAGCCTGCGATCTGAGGTATAGAGAAAGGATATTAATGTAAAGAGTGTAGGATTTACACATTTTCATTAAAAAAAATTCACAGATCAGATAGTTCTTACGTTATTGGTTATCCTGTATCATTTTGCGCCTGGTTTTCCATGAAGTTAAGTCATGTCTGTTTTGTCTCCAGGAATTGACTGCCTACCTTTGGTTTCCTTTGAAAACACCAATCTGTATGCAGCTGGTGCTTATTAGGAGGTGTTAGCTGTCTGTTCAATGAGTTCTAAGAGGGATGTACTGGGCTAATTTAACCCAAATGGCTTTGTAATTCTTTCTCAACCTCTTTGCAACTGCCTGCTTTTCTAGGGCAGGGAAATGGAAATTATTTCAAGAAATGGAAAAAGTGTGATTTAAGCAATGCAACTGAGCTTTTTTTCCCTTGGGAAAGGGAGAGCTAATGACTGTCCTCAAAAATTAAATAAGTAGTGTCTGATCTCGATTAGTTATTTAAATTTAGCAATACCTTTAACTAACAAAGAGAAAGTGTTCCGGTCGGCTCCGGGGAGCACCCAATGGTTGAACTGGCTAAGCTTCTCTCACAGTTGTGCTGAGAATTTTCATGATGGTCCTGGCTGACGCAGGAAGGTCGGAAGCTGGCATGAGAGAGGGGGTGCAGGGCTGTGTGTAGATAATGAAAGTGTGGACTATTTGGAAGCCAACTGTGGACATATGGTGGCCTGTCCTAAAATATTAATCCCTTTCTTGTCGCAAGAATATTCTCCCTTAACTCTTCCCTCTCCAAGTCTTGTCCTCTTGGTCATTCTGATTCATCCAGGACCTAAAGACAGGAAAGAGATTCACAGCCACACTACAAAATAGCTGTAAGGCCTGGAGTTGCTGTGTGGGGACAGGGAGGTTACCCTGCCCTATGGGGCTTTTCCCAGCCATGACAGGGACCCCCCCTTCCCGCTCCTCTCTGCAGCCAAACAACTGAAATGGCCCCAAAGAAACCAGACCTTCACCCAGCTCGGCAGCTCCTCTCCCGCCGGGCCCAACTTTATCAAAGGCAACATTGTTCCTTGTAACCAGAGTATATATTACCCAAAGTACCCCTAGAGCAATATTTATTTCCTTTTCCCTTCCTAGCACTAACAAAAGCAGCCCAAAGAAGAGACACTGAACTCCAACGTTTATTTTTCATCCCAGATCTCCGTTCCACCAAGCAAGCAAATGTTACAGGGCCCTAGACCACACCCCCGCCATTAAAACAGCGGCACAGGCTTTCCCAGTGTACGAGAGAAACCAATTTTCACAGTAGCGGGCAACATGGGAAAATACGCTTATTGCAAAATTGAAGAGTGTAGCTCAGCAAATACATGCTGGAATGCTAATGTGAGTAATTACACAGGTGGTTATGCAAACACCGAATTCATGCTTCAATCTGGCAGAAGTATAAACATTTCCAGGAGAGTTTGCAAGGTTCAATTACCTAGATCCGCTGGTTAATTTCCTTTACATCTCAAAGAGCTCCCCAAAGTCAATCATTTTCCTTCGGAAAATCCACTGCTTAGAAGCATGTTCGAAGGAGGCAAGAGAAGGGCACATTTGTAATAAACCGACTCAAGCATTTCGAAATGAGCATCTTGCTAGGGGCTGATGTGTACAGACATGATTATTCTCTTGTGTCCTATAAGAGAGGGCTGCTGCTAATTCTTCATGCTTCAAAACAGTCATTTACTTACCTCTGTTGACATCCTATATGTGTCAGGCACTATTCTGAGATGCGGAGGATACTGCAGTCAAAATCCCCTGCCCTCAGGAGGCTTATAGTCTAGCAGATAAAAAACAATACATAGCCACAAAAAGAAAGCGTAGGATAGGTTCAATGTTAATCAAACTGTGATGGAGAAAAGCAAAGTAAGGAGGATGGGGTGGGGTGGAGTACTGCAATTTTAAATACCAGAGAAGGCCCCAGGAGACAGGTAATATGCACAGGCCTGAGGAAGATGCAGGAGTGAGCCAACCCCCCCCCCGGGGGGGGCACCCTGGGAAAGAGGTTTCCAGGCAGAAAAAATAGTTCATTCCAAGATGCTTTATAAAAAAGAACATGTAGCCAGGCGCAGTGGCACACACCTGTAATCCCAACGGCTCGGGAGGCAGAGGCAGGAGGATCGCAAGTTCGAGACCAGAGGCAGTCTGCATAACTTAGCAAGACCCTGTCTCAAAAAAGTAAAAAAAAATGAGCTGGGGGTATAGCTCGGTGGTCCAGCACTTGCAGAGCATGCAGGCGCGAGGCCCTGGGTTCAACCCCAGTACGGCAAAAACAAAACAAACAAAAAAAAAAAACATGTCTGGGGCGGGGACAAATGATCCACAAAAGTCTGCATTTTTCTGTTTCCTAATGTTGTTAAAAACTGCATCTCAAGCCAGGCATGGTGGCGCACGCCTGTCATCCCAGCGATTCAGGAGGCGAAGGCAGGAGGATCATAAATTGGAGATCAGAGGTAGCTTGCCTAACTGAGAGAGACCTTGTTTCAAAATAAAAAGTACAAAAATGGGCTGTGAGTGCAGCTCAGTGGCACAGCATTTGTAAAGCATGCAAGAGCGAAGCCCTTAGTTCAACCGTTCAGTACCACAAACAAACAAACAAACAAACAACCCTGCATCTTGAACCAGAAGCAAGGGTGCAAGCCTATAATCCCAGCAACTGGGGAGGCAGAGGCAAGAAGATCGCGAGGTTGAGGCCAGGGGCAGCCTGCGTAACTTAATGAGACCCTTTCTCAAGGTAAAAATAAAAAATGGACTGAGGGTGTAGCCCAATGGTAGAGTACTTGCAAAGTACACACAAGGCCCTGGGTTCAACCCCCTCCCCCCAATTTATACTGCAAATATAAATAAATAAGCAAATAAATTAAACGGCATCATCAACAGATTTCAGAGGCTTAAATGTTTTCCAGTATTGACGTTTTCTCTTCATTTTATGCATGGGGAATATTGTGGTTCAGAGAAGTGTATGATTTTGCTTTCTACTCATTCCTAAGTGCACTGACGGCTTCTTGCTTGCAGCCGGTTCCATTTCAGGGGCTCTGGGAATACGTTTAACACCACAGCAACCAAAGCTAATAGGCTGAGTGCCACACTTGGAAATGCCACCGGCCAAAAATGCCTATGCATGGATTTAAGAAACATGCGCAAAACTCTCTTCCTTTACTCCCTGTGCGACCACTGTCCCCATCCCTTGTGCCAGCGTGCCAAGGGTGGGAAGGAAGGCAGCACGGAAAACTGGGAAACCGGCAACGAGCACACAAGAGAGCGGAAAAGGCAACAATGCGCACTTCCAAAATAATGTGGTCCGATGTTGTTTCTCAAAAGTTAACCTTAAGAATGGAAAAGAGGGTGAGAAACTTTATTTCAAATACAGAGGAAAGGACAAGAGGTAAAAGAATAGAACGTGAATAATTCGCACCAAGTGGGAGGTGAAGGTCTAATGAGAGGAGCCAAGGCTGAGAGTCAGGTATTACCTGGCCTCCCTCCTGGCTCCCCGGCCCACAAGCTCTGTGGCCCTAGGGACACCACTTCACTCTAGAGAGGCTGCACTTCTTTGTTGATGGAAAAGAATTCATAATCCCTAATTTGTAGGAGCGCTGGAAGGATTAGAAAACCATGGATTAAAAATAGCTGGCGTATTACAAAGCTCAACACAAAAAGTTACATAGTGTATGATTCCATTTATAGGGCAGGCTTGAAATGACAAAATTATAGACATGGAGCATTCGTGGTTGTCAGGGGCAGGGGATGGGAGGCAGAGGGAGAGAGTTGGTTGTGGTTATAAGAGGCTGGGACACGCTTGGAATCTGTGATGGAACTGGTCTGTAGTTTGACTGTGGGGATAATCAGAAGAATTTTCTTGTGATGAAGTTGCACAGAAACGCACGTCGAAAGTATAGAATTTAAAAGCAGGCTGATGACTACATCAGTGTTAATTTCCTGACTGCTACCCTAAAGCATTATTCTGAAACATGTTACCATCGAGGGAAACTAAGGGAAAGGTACACAGGACCTCTGTTACGGTTTACCACTGTGGATTAATGTATAATTATCTCAAATAAGTGCTTGGATTTTTTTGTTTGTTTTGTTGTAGTTTCCTTGATATGGATATTTCTTCTATTTGTGTGATTTGTTTTGTTTTGTTTTGGGTACAGTCTTGCTGTGTACCCCAGGCTGGCCTGGGCCTCACTATGTTGACCAAGCTGGTCTCGAACTTGCATTGGTGCTCCAGCCTTGGCCTCCAGGGTGCTGGGATTACAGGTGTGCACAAACATGCCTGGCTTAAATAAGTGTTTTGTTTTGTTTTTTAAAATCCCATCACATTAAAGAAGTGCCTGACATGTTGTAAATCTTCCATAAATGCCATATTGGTCAAATTATTCTCTCAACTACAAAGCACACTGCTAATTCCCCCTTCCCCCTAATGACATTCTAGAGGAAATCCCTTCCAAGGCCTCAGGAATACACAAGGGAGATGCAAACAGTCATTATATAACTGGTGGAGAAACTGAGAGTCAGGAATCCATTCACCACAGCACTACAAATTTTCTGTTTCTGAGCTGGGCACAGTAGCTCACACCTATAATCCCAGCGACTCAGGAGGCTGAGGCAGGAGAATCGTGAGTCCAAGGCCAGAGGCAGCCTGCGTAACTTAGGCCTATCTCAAAATAAAAAATAATAACATTGGCTAGGGATGCAACCCAGTGGTAGAGCACTTGCAAAGTATGTGAGAGGCCCTAGATCCAAAGCCACTAGCACCACAGAAAAAAAGAAAGAAAGAAAGAAAGAAAGAAAGAAAGAAAGAAAGAAAGAAAGAAAAAAGAGAGAGAGAGAGAGAATAAATGAATGAATGAAAGAGAGAAAGAAAAAGTTTTCTGTCTCTGAATAACAACCACATAGACGCCAACATAAAAGAGCTCTCTGAAAAACAGAGGAAAAAAATATTTCATGGTCTAGGGCAGCATTTGCCAACGAGTTCTCCGTGAAACCATAATACCCTATTGTTGTTGTTGTTCTTGTTAGGTGCCAGTCGAGTCATTATCCAACTCATGGCGACCCTCATAGAGTTTTCAATGGCTGACTGTTTCAGAATTGCCTTGGGAGTGGATTGCCAGGTCCTTCTCCCATTTTTGCGGTGCTGGGAATTGAACTGGGGACCTCAGAGACTGCAGAGCAGTGCTCTACCAACTGAGCTAAATCCCAGCCCCATAATACCCTAAGATGTCCCAAAATAAAGCATCACTGGAAAATTTAGAAAATGCTGCACACACCACCCCGTGCCCTACGCAACTTCACCCAGCTCATCTTTCTCCAAACTTTTCAAAAATCACTTTTTCATACCTACTGGCATGCTTGGACAGGCCGCCACATCAAAAATTTTAAAAAGCCATTCTCAGCTGGGCATGGTGGCGCACATCCCTAATCCCAGCAACTCAGGAGGCAGAGGCAAGAGGTTCCTGGGTTCAAGGCCAGGGGCAGCCTGCATGCCTAGCAAGACCCTATCTCAAGATGGCCTTGCAGCCGTAGCCCTGTGGCATCCGATCCCATCAGATCTTGGAAGCTAAGCAGGGTCGGGCCTGGTTAGTCCTTGGATGGGAGACCGCCTGGGAACACCAGGTGCTGCAGGCTTGGGAGAAGGACCTGGCAACCCCCTCCCAAAAATCAACCTGCCATTGAAAACCCTACGAACAGCAGAGAAGCACTACATAGTGTTTTACCTGTTGTACACAGGGTCGCTACGAGTCAGATACGGACTTGACGGCACCTAACAACAATCTCAAGATAAAAAATAGAAATAACAAATGAGCTGGGAGTGCAGCTCAGTGTTAGAACACTTGCCAAGTATGCTCAGTGTTAGAACACTTGCCAAGTATGCTCGAGGCCCTGGGTTCAGCCTCCCAGTACCAATAAACAAACAAACAAACAGATCGTCATTCTCCATTGGTCGGGCACTCACTACCTCATTTACTCACTCATTTGATATGTTAGAAAACCGTTTTCTCTGTCACTAGTGCAGTGGCTTTCACTACATACAGATGGTCATCAATAAGTGTTTGCTGAACTGGAGTCAATGCAAGTAGAATTCCATTGTGGGAGCAGCTTTTACTGATTTTCATTTTATTTTCTCAGTGGGGGTAGAGGGAAGTGCTTCTTCTTGGAAGTTTCTGAAAGTGTCTGAGAAACTTTCAAGTTTGCCATTGGGCTGGCAGTCCCCGGCCTGAGTGGCACTTATTCACAAGTGGAGAGCAGTGCAGAGCCCGAGGTTATTATAAGGGTTCCGGGAACAAGGTCATGACTAAAGCTACCCCAATTCAATACCGTAGCCCCTGAATTGCTTCTTGTTCTTGTTATTGTTGTTAGATGTTGTGGAGTTGGGTCTGACTCATAGCAACCCTGTGTTCAACAGATGAAACACTACCGGCCCTGCACCATGTCTGGCACTATTGTCAGTGCTTCTCTGCTATTTGTAGGGTTTTTAATGGCTGATGGTTTGGGGAGTGGGTTGCTGGGTCCTTCTCCCAATCCTACTGCACCCGGTATTCCCAGGTGGTCTCCTATTTAAGGACTAACCAGGCTCAATCCTGCTTAGCTTCCAAGATCTGACAAGACTGGACACTAGGGGGCTTAGCTGCCAAAAGTATGGAACAATTCATGCATTTGCGTGTCATCCTTGCACAGGACCATACTACTTTTCTCTGTACTGTTCCAATTTTATGAGCTGCCAATTTATGAGCTGCCAAAGTGAGCACATAATACAGTCTACATTGTTGTTGTTGTTGTTGTTATGCACTGTAGAGTCAAGTCCAACTCACAGTGACCCTCACTGGGTTATCAATGGCTGATAGTTTCGGGATTGCTTCGGGAGTGAATTGCCACATCTGTCTCCAGTTTTTGCAGTCCTGGGATGGAACCTGGGTCCTCAGAGAATGCAGCACAGCACTCTACCAGCTGAGCTAAACCCCAGCTGAAGCAGTATGCACATATCAAACATAAATGCAAAGGCCAGGCGCGGTGGCGCACGCCTGTCAACCCAGCGGCTGGGGAGGCAGAGGCAGGAGGATCGCAAGTTCGAGACCAGAGGCAGTCTGTGTAACCTAGCGAGACCTTGTCTCAAAAAGTAAAGATCGGGCTGGAGGCTGCAGCTCAGTGGTCCAGCACTTGCAGAGCATGCAAGCTCGAGGCCCTGGGTTCAACCCCCAGTACCGCAAAAAAATAAATAAATAAAGCACTCACACACAGAAAGAAAGGGAAGAAAAGAGAGAAAAAGATAAAGAAAGAAAGAAAGGGGGGGGGGTAGTTAGTTTAAAAGCTGCCTGCTGAATATCTGAATGGCTTATGAAAGTTTTCTTTGCTGGAGCTCAGATGTCTTTTAAATTCCCACTCCTTCTTGAAAGCTGTTCTTTTCTCTATTGCAAAGACAGCCATTTGTGTCTTTTCTTCCTTCTTTCCCTCCCCTTCACTCATACACACACTGGAAATGTGACTTTTCTAAATTTCTTTTTTTTTTATTAGAAATTTTTAATGTACATCATAATGTGATTCATTTTGACATGCTTTTCATTGTGACAATTTTCATATATGCAATTTGATAAGCATTATTCATATAGGTTACCCCTTACCCTCCTCTATGTACTTTTCTAAATTTCTTAAGACTGGTGGATAGAGGTACTCCCATTCCTAACCCAATGTTCTATTAATAGTATTTTAAATGCAGTGCGGTTTCAGAACACTGTAAGTGAGAAGCCAGCAAACAATGACTGTATTGTGCGACACCTGCTCCCCCCCGTCCCTCAGGGAAACTGAATGATGTCGTACCTGGCAGGTTCCATTTGGACATGATGCACCTGCAGAGTGACAGCCACTGCCAAACAGCTGTAAAAAGTTCCCCCTTTTGCTCCTTTAACACGCTCAAGTTCATTTAGGCCAATGATGCCAGGTTTCAATGACAAACTTTCTTCAATTTCTTCCACTTTTTTTTAAGTGCTTTAGTTTTTCTAAAAGATGAAGCCACTCAGCCAGACTTAGCCAGACCTTCTATTTACACAGCGGGAAACATTACAACAACTGACCTGAATACTCCTAAGTGAACAGCCAGACTCAGACTCAGAAATGAGAAAGGGCCACCAAGTTGGCCCTCTGGTTCCCCCGCAACTGTGCATACCAGGGCACCCCTATGAAATGATTCCCATTGGGGTTCCTCTGCTGAGGAAAGAAGAAGAAGAAGAAGAAGAAGAAGAAGAAGAAGAAGAAGAAGAAG
>VMDO01010949.1:0-69161 GCA_007922755.1 Pedetes capensis
CATTTGGGGAATAGATGTTGGCTGGAGGCAGTGTGAATTTTTATATGTATTTATAAAATATTGTGAAAATGCTCATTAAAATTTAAAATATGCACAATATTTTAACAAACCCACCCTCAGGACTTTATTGTAATGCTTAGAGATCACCATGCTCAAGAAGTTGCTTAAGTACCCATTTAGCATCCAACTTGAGGACACCTAACAACAACAACTGCAACATTGTGCAACATTGTACAAGAAAAGCTGAAAGCAACCAACCTTCTAACTCTTTTCACCAGGAAATAGACCTATTGCAACAGTTTTACTAATGGTTATGAAGCTCTTCAAAATAACACAGATGCAGTTATTGACCTTGAAGAATATCCATTACTTATTGTTAAATAAACAATAAATAAGTAAAGACATTATTTTTCTTACAAAGCAAGCATCTGAAGATTAAGTCATACAGGACTGGTACAGTGGTTTCCTAAGGACATGGTTATCTAAACCTTGTTCTGTTTTAGCTCCGTGAGTCTTAGATGCATATGGATCTTTCTAGCTCGTTTCTCATAGTCATGTTTCACAGTGAAAGGATAAATAGCTGAGCCTATGTGCCTTTAAAAACTTTCTCAAAATCCCACCCAGTGACATCTACATCCTTCTCAGTGCCAAGAACTGTGTCTCATTGTGCCTCTGAAGGACAGAAAAACCATGATAGTGATATTTTAATAGGACACATTAGTAATTCCACTCCCTAAGTAAAAATCAACTTCATTCGTAAGGCAGAAGAGAAAAATGAATATTGGATGAGTGACTAACAATGTCTGCCACTCCTATGGATGTGCACATATGTCTTATAGGATTGTGCTACTGGAGACAAATGGACAAGGAAATACTGCAATCTGCTAAGACTGATTACACCACAGGGGTGGGTATAGAGGTTAGAAGAGATTATTAACGTTTGATACCACTTTGGTATCACTTCACTTATTACCATAAGAACACATGTGCTTTTTATTTCAAACAAAATTAACAGAAACAAATGAATAAGAAATTGGATTCAAACCTATAACTAAAAGAAAACCGAGAAACACTGAAGAATTTATTTCCAGTTGCATTAAATTCTGCATTGTTGTTGTTACTAAGTGGCGTGGAGTCAGGTCTAACTCATAGGGACCCTGTACAGCAGACAAAACACTACTTGACACTGTGCCATGCCTGGCACTATTGTCAATGCTTCTCTGCTTTTCATAGGGTTTTCAATGGCTAATTGTTTTTTGGGAATAGGTTGCCAGGTCCTTCCCCCAAGTCTACAGCACCTTGTGTTCTCAGGTGGTCTCCCATCCAAGTACTAACTAGGCCTGACCCTGCTTATCTTCAGAGATCTGACAAGATCAGACACCACAGTGGTACAGCTTCGGGCAAAAACTACATTTAGTTGTCATGAAATAGATGTGAGAAGAAATCTGTATTCGAAGAAATGAGCATATGTTTGCATATTGAATAACACATCTCACTGTAGACACATTGTACAAAGAACATCATTTCATACGATATAACTGATCAAAATGGATGGTCAGGTTGATGCTTTAACTTAAAAGTACGTCTCAGCTTCTGAATAATGTGAAGTTTATTTGATCATGTTGTAAGGATATGTGTGGGAGTGCATATGTTGATGTTGGACATTTTATTTGACTTAGTGCTTACCTGTTAACTAGAATACTATTATCCTAGGCTTTTCATGATGCCATAAGTCATTGTATTAGCCAGGAAAGAGGAGGTTATTCTACTGTAATAAGCAACCATGAATCATAATGGATTAAAACAAATAAAGGGGCCATGGCACCTACATGAGATCCCAATGACTTGGAAGGCAAGAGGACCGTATGTATGAGAACAGACACAGCCGGTGCAACTTAGGGAGACCCTGTCCAAAATTTAAAAAGGGCTGGAGGTGTGGCTTGGAGGTGGCTCCCTTGCCTAGCATGTGTGAGGCCCCGGATTCAACCTCTCGGTACTGAAAATAAAGTAAAAGTAAAAATAAATTAAATAAATAAAAACGACAAAACTAAATTAAAAAAACAAGCTAGAAGTGGTGGCCTCCACCTGTAGTCCCAGCACTCAGGAGGCTGAACAGGAGAATCATGGATTCCAGACCAGCCAGGGCTCCATTGAGACCCTTTCTCAAACAAATATCCAAAGGAATATTTCCCATTCTGCCTGAGTTGATCTCAGGCTTTCCACACAATGGGCCCCAGGTGGCTGCAGGTTCCTCTATCCTCAATAAATCTGGTCCCAGGGCAGAGGAAAGGGGACACACGACACATGTCCTCTTAATGGCTTCCGCCTGGAAGTTACATATGTGCCTGTAGTCACATTTCATTTGCCCTTAACTTCCAAATGGAAATATAAAATCTAGGGCATCAAGCCCATGAAAAATTGGGTTCAGGTTTAGGTTCAATATATTAAAATTAGAGGATTTGGGTTTGGTTTGGTTTCAAAGTTTTAATCCAGTTTACAAATGTTGTTGTTGTTAGGTGCCCATAAGTCAGGTCCAACTCATAGGGACCCTATTTACAACAGTATGAAATACTCTCCAATACTATGCCTGGCGCTATGCCAGGCACTATGTCAGTGTTTCTCTGCTACTCCTGGGGGTTTTGATGGCTGATTATTTGGGGATTATTTTGGGAGTATTTTGCCATGTTCTTCTCCCTTTTTTGTGGTGCTGAGAATTGAACCCAGGGCCTCAAGAGCACACAGAGCAGCTCTCTACCAACTGAGCAGATAGATGAATAAAAATTTTTTTTCAACATTTTTCAAATTTTAAATAGCTAATGATACAAAGTAAATAAATATATAAATAAAAAGCTGAACATGAACCCAATTTTTCACTGGGTTAGCTTGAGGTTGGGCTAGAGCTTAGCTCAGTTGGTAGAGTTTTACTCCACATTGTATGAGGCCCCAGGTTCAATCTCCAGCACCTTAAAAATAGAAAGACATGACAGTCCACTCCCAAAGCAATCCTGAAATAATCAGCCATTGAAAACCCTATGAGGGTCTCTGTGAGTTGGACCAGACTTGACTGCACTTAGCACAACACACACAGTTCAGCTTTTGGCTCAGAAAATTTTAAAATATACTTGAACTAGAATGGGTTCAGGATTCAGGTTCAGGTTTGTTTTGAAACCAAGTTATCTACAAGTAAGATTCGATTTGAGCACAAACTGAAATGGAACCCTCTAAATTTTAATATATTGAATCGGTACCCAAACCTGAACTCAAATTTTCATGGGTTTGAAGCCCTGATAAAATCTTATTATGCACCCAGGAGGAATTATAGGTTGCCTGTTCTAATATCTACCGCCATTGTTGTTAGGCACTGCGAAGTCAGACCTGACTCACAGTGACCCTAACTAAATACAGCAGAACAAAACACTATGCAGTGCTGTGCCAAGCACACAACCTTTTTATGTTTGAGCCCATTGTTGCAGACTAACTATATTTTTTCTTATTTTAAGTCATGCCACATCAGCAAAAGGAGGTCCCAGGGGCTTTACTGCATTTCCATCAATCAGGTCAACTCTACTTTGAGGAGAAAACTTTTCCCCAGTAGTTTCTTGAATGCATTCCAACCTGGAGAGCTCATTTTCCGACACTATATTTGTCAGTGCTTCTCTGCTATTCATAGGGTTTTCAATGGCTAATTGTTTTGGAGTGGGCTGCTAAGTCCTTCTCCCTGGTCTGTTTTAGTCTGGAAGCTCAGCTGAAACTTGTCCACTATGAGTGACCCTGCTGGTATCTGAAATACTGGTGGCATAGCTCTCAGCATCACAGCAACACACAAGCCCCCACAACAACAAGCTGGGAGACATGAGGGATCTACCACTATAGTATATTAATTTTACCCTCCAATAAGAAGAAAAGAGGTTTTTGGAAAAAAGAGAAGAAAAAGGCAGGTGGAACAAAGCTTTTATCCATGTAATTAACATTACCATATTTGGGATAAGTGTGCTCAGTAACAGAGATTTGAATGAACACTAAATGTAATTTTACCTTGGCTTTATAGAAATTGAATTAAGTTAGACTTATGGAAAAGAATACAATTAATATGTCATCCAAGTAGTTTTAAATAACATATTTTAGTCCTAGTTATTAGTCAATTTCATGCAAGCCATTTATATGTTCTCCAAAATGGACAAGCAATTGCCATATATTCATACTTTTCATAGGTTGTGAAGGATAATATAATTCCTAACAGACTAAACTTAAAACACATTTTGAACAAGAATTTTTATATAATATTATCTGAAGAAATTATTTTTGTATTTTGGTTACTATTCTTTCATGAATCTCTAAAATTAGAATGATGGGTAAAAAAGAAAACTTTATATGATGTGGCAGAGCATATCAATAAGCATCTGTTTGTTGTTGTTGTTGTTGTTGTTGTTGTTGTTAGGTGCTGTCAAGTCATGTCCGACTCACAGCGACCCTCATAGGGTTTTCAATGGCAGATGGTTTCTGGATTGCCTTGGGAGTGGGTTGCCACGTCCTTCTCCCATTTTTGTGGTGCTGGGAATCGAACTTGGGACCTCAGAGACTGCAGAGTGGCGCTCTACTAAGTGAGCTAAGTCCCAGCCCAAGCATCTGTTTAATTATCTTTTATTCAAGCCATAAATAAAGGAAATGACAAAAGAAATGGAAATTGGCACCATCTTCTCCTTTCAGCTAATAAGTATACTATTTTTCAAAAGCCATATTTTCATAGTATTTCATATTAATGAATGCATGGTATATCTAAGGCTAAATATCACATTTCATTTTTTCAAAAATCTGCTTTATTGAGATATAATTGACATATCATAAAATTCATCCTTTAAGGAGTCAATATGACCATATTTAGTATAGTAACAGGATATGCAGCCACCACCCCTAGCTAATTTTAGAAAGTTATTATCACCCACCAAGTGGTTGGGGTTTAGCTCAGTTGGAGGAGTGCACCTCTGAGTGCTCTAAAGCCCTAAATTCAATTCCCAGCATCGCCAGAACATTGGAGAAGGACCTGGCAGCCCACTCCCAAAAAGTAATCCTGAAACAATCAGCCATTGAGAACCCTATGTTGTACATAGGGTTGCTATGAATTGGACCCCATGCAGTGGCATCTAACTGTAACAACCACATCATCTACAAAAGAAACCCCATACCTATTGACAGCCACTTCCCAATCCTGCCTCACCCCAGTGCCTGACCACTGTTAATTTATTTTTTGGCTGTGTAGGTTTACCTATTCTGGACATTTCTTACATGTGGAATCCAACAATATAAATTGTGTTTGGCTTCTTTCACTTAGCATAATGTTTTTAAAGTTCACATATGTTGTAACATGTATCCATAATTAATTCCTGATACATTTCTATTCAATAATATTCCAATGTATGGATACACCACAATTTGTTATCTATTCATCATAGATAGATATTCAGATTCTGCTTACTTTTTGGCTATTATTAATAATACTGACACAGACATTTGTGCAAAAGTTTTTGCATGAACATACATCTTCAGTTTTCCTGATATATAAGTGAGTGAAATTTTTTTTCACAGTGCTCGCAATTGGACCCGGGGCCTTATGCCTGCTAGGCAAGCACAATAATATGCTAACTTAATGTTAAATTTTTGAGGAACTGTTGCACTATCTGGTGGCACCCATTGAATATTTCTATCAGTAATATGGCAGAGTTCTAATTTCTCCACAACTTCATTAGCATATTGTCAGTCTTATCTTATTGTAGCTATCCTAGGTGATATATCCTAGGAGTAATATCTATGGAATGAGACATTTGCCATATTCCTTATATATTCCTGACAACTTTGTTTATTTATTTGTTTGTTTGTTGTTTGTTTATTTGCAGTACTGGGGAGCTGAACCCTGGGTCTGGTGAGTACTTTGCAGATGCTGTACCACAGGACTGCACTCTAGCCTGTTTTTAATTTTTTATTTTGAATTAGGTTGTTGCTAAATTACACAGACTGCCTACTGCCTTGAAGTTATAATCTTCTGGCCCTGAAATTATAATCCTCCACCTCCCCAGTTGCTGGGATTACAAGCAGCACCAACTTTATCCTTATTCAAAATACATTCATAAAAAAGAACATACAGGGATAGCTCACACAGACACATGTTTTAATGAAGGGTCGTAAATGCACTCAATAATTTGAGCTCACAAAGTAAATGAATATTATTGGTGTTTGACAAGGTAAATAAATGACTTTTTCAAGATTAATTTTGCAAAATGTTTTCTTGAAGTTGATTGGTGGTGTTAGGTGCTGTCAAGTCCGGTCTGACTCATAGCAACCCTACGTACAACAGAATGAAACACTTCCGGACATTGTGCCAGGCCCCACACTATGTCACTGCTTCTCTGCTATTCATACAGTTTTGTTTGTTTGTTTGTTTTGCAGCACAGGGTGGGGGGTTGAACTCAGGGCCTTGCACTTGTATGCTTTGCAAGTGCTATACTACTGAGCTGTACCCTTGACCCATTTTTGACTTTTTATTTTGATACAGGGTCTTGGTAAATTATGCAGACTGCCTCTGATCTCAAACTGTGATCCTCCTGCCTCTGCCTTCAGAGTCTCTAGGATTACAGGTATGAGCCATCGCACATGGTTTATAGAGTTTTCAATGGGTGATTGTTTTGGGATTGTTTGGGGAGTGGGGTTGCTTGGTCCTTCTACCATGAAGATGATTAATTGTTCCAAAATATTCAGGTGCCATTTAACTTTGCTATTTTAAAAATAAATTCAAGAAATTAATGTGAGGTGGAATTTTTTTCTGGTATTCTTAAATCCAAAGTCAAGCTCTTGAGGTAAAAATAAGTAAACGTACTGAAAATTAAATGCTAATACTTTTTGTCTGTGAAGTTTGAAAATAAATAAAAATGAATAAAAATAATAAGTTTTGTGTTTAGGTATTAAGTATAAAGCATTGTTGTTGTTGTTGTTGTTGTTGTTAGGTGCCGTCAAGTCGGTATCAGACTCATAGCGACCCTCATAGGCTATTCAATGGCTGACTGTTTCGGGATTGCCTTAGGAGTGGATTGCCAGGCCCTTCTCCCATTTTTGCGGTGCTGGGAACTGAACTGAGGACCTCAGAGACTACAGTGCAGCGCTCTACCAACTGAGCTAAATCCCAGCCCTAGTGTAAAGCATAGAAAAATTAAATTGTATAGATATTAAAACTTCTTACTTCATTGCAAGTGCTTCTACTAAGCTCATTTAAAGCATGAGAATAACAGTTTTTAGAAAGTCGGTTTCTTCTTTATATGGGCTAGTTGACTTTTTTTTTTTTTTTTCATTACTGGGGGTAGAGCCTCACACATGCTTTTCTGTAAGAGCTCAACCACTGAGCCACACATCCCCAGCCCAATTTTAATTTGTATTTTGAGAAAGAGGCTCACTAAATTATGCAGGCTGCCTCTGGCCTCCCACTTGAGATCCTCCCCTCTCCACCTCCTGAGTTGCTGGGATTAAAGGCGTCGAGCCCAGTTTAGTTGACTTTTCCAGTCCACAGTTAGGGTTAAATGTTCAGAATTTTTTTCCTCTCTTTCTCTCCATTTGTTAGGTCAGCTCTCTCTTCCCTCTAAACCCTAAAATCCCATGTGTAAATTTGTAATAATATTTCTCACTAGTATTACTGTGAATATTAATAAGATTAATATAAATAAAAATGAATAGAAAACTTTGTAATGTTCTAACAAGAACTTTCTTAGTACTTGTGAAAGCATCTGGCCTGTGTTACTATTGCACTGTATTTCTCTTTACCTTGATTGTCTGGTTTATTTCTTCCCAATTACTTCGAACAGTGACTTGCATTGAATAAGTATTCAACATACAAGGGAATCCTATTAGCAATCATTTTTATTATTGGTGTTGGTAGTGTTGTTATTAATAGGAAAAGGCCTGCACAGGAATTAGTGGTACAAAGACTTTGGTATTGAGTTATCTTATATTGAAATGGTAGCACAGTTACACTACATATTGCAAAATAAAATAGAAATGAAAGAATAAAATATGTTTTTAATGAATGAAATTCTATGAATGATCCCAGGTATCAAATACTAGATGATATTGCAAGTTAGTCATCATAATAGAAATAATCATAATTTTAATGTTTGATTATCTTTGTGAAGTCATTTGGCTGAAAGCTCTGTTACCATTATTGTTTTCATCATTGATTTCAAGGCCTATAAATCAACTTAAAACCACTCATTTTTACCCATTTAAAGATCTGTACTAGCTCCTGAATCAGTAGGTGACCCATTAATTTAAAAGAGTCATTAAACATAATCAATATGACTCCAGTGCCTTTATTAGATCTGGAGTCTTAATAGTCAATGTCTTTGGAAGAATCAACATTATGAATTTCATTTAAATCATGTTTACCAATTGAATTATTCATTCTGTCATAAGCTAAAAGCTGATTTTATTTTAGTCATTTAAGCCATATTAAAGGTATCATTCTAACTAATTGATTTCACAACTTATTTAGCAATTTATATTATGCAAATGGATATGGGATATAGAATACAATAAATACTAATTTTATTATTTAAAAATATTTTCTAACATAACACCTAACAGACCACAAAAAAAAAAATGAATGGTGAATGTTGAAAGTAATTTCTTCTCATATCTACTAAATATTAAAATGTATCAAAATAACAAACAAAAATCCTTAGGTTTTCAGCAGTAATATCAACAAATACATTAAATGTAATGAAATTCATGTATAAATTCTAGCATAAGTTGGTAACATAATAAAAAGAGCCCTAAGAAAAATCAAAACAAGGGCTGAGGTAATACTTTAAATGAATTGACAGAGAAAGCAAAAGCCATTAGCTTTATTAAACTTGTGTCTTAGAAATATTTAATTGATGTTAGAATGTATAGTTTATTATGGCAAAATTTCGGAATAAGATTACACAGCAATTAAGCTACCAATTAAAAATAATTGATAATAGGAAATAAGTCATAGATAATTTACTAAACAATTATCTCAAGAATAATCATCTGTGAAATAATTACTACAAAAGAATAATATGCAACATGGCATTAGCATTGAAGTTGTCCCTCTCCAGTAGGCTGGGGAAAAATATATTTCCTGCCCCAGTCCTTCTGTAGCTTCAGACTGCCACCTTAGTCTTTTATGATTTGCTATTTTGCCCAAGTCTCATTTCTTACAATTTTAATGATTTTTATTAGAAAAATTATGTACATTTTTAATATAAAAGTTGACATAAAATCCCAAGACCCTCAGCTTGCGATTGCATTGGACATTGAAAGGTTGTGTCAACTGGGGGAAAATAGTGAAAGAACAGCTTTCACTTTTTATGCTACCTGAAATGATCCTTTGTGCAGAAGTAATTGATGTTTGCATATTTTTAGCTCCAAAAATATGATTGACTTTGAAATTTGTTTTAGATTACTCAAATCATAGTAACTTGTAAGGACACTGTATCTGAAAATATACTTTTTATGCCAGTATGTTATTTTCAATATGTTTTTCTCTATGGTAGAGATCATGGTAAGGCCAACAATGTATAAAATCTCAGTGTTTACTTAGATTATTTTCATACTTATTCTATATCATTAATAATCTTTCCTACTGTATCAGGTGATGGTGTTTGTGCTATACTAGGCCCACAAAATGTATTGTAGTTTTTCATGTTTTTATTATTTCAACTAATTTCAATGAGAATGGAATTATCCCTTTGCTAAAAAGTTTAAAACCACATGGGATTTTCGCAATTACTTTTTCATGGGTCTATTTTGATCCAATTTTTAAAAAACAATAGCATCAGTTTCCTTTTGATTTTGAAATTTCTTTTAATGTTTTGATAATCATTTTGATGTTTGATTCTACCTTTTGTCTCATTCCCAATTGTCCTTTTGCACTCTCTTCTGACTTTACTTTATAGCTCCCAATAGGTTGTTTTTCTTCTTACACTTTTCAAAAAGTCTGCTTTTGATATATAATTTTAATTTATTTTCATATGTTAGTTTCTTTTTTGTTAATTTCAATGGGAAAATTTGAACAAATTGTGAGATAATCATTATTTAGAACAATATGTTGATTTAAAAGATATTTAAGTGGATTTAAGTCATCACCTAAAGAAATATCCACAATGCATTATTAAATGACAAAAGGAACTGCCTTAGTTGAATACTAAAACTGTTGGCTAAAAGGCTGTAGATAATGATTAGCTTTTGAATAACTTTAAATGCTTTGATTATCTTTTTAATACATGTAGATTTTTAACATTCAAACACAAGAGATTGTAGTACCAAGACTGGTTGAGATTTTGGAAAGGACAGCACATAGATTCTTCTAACTTATCTTTTAATTTTTAACACATGTAGATTTTAACACATGTAGATTTTTAACACATGTAGATTTTTAACACATGTAGATTTTAAACTTTGTACATCTTTTAATTCTCTTTAACACATGTAGATTTTAACACATGTAGATTTTTAACACATGTAGATTTTTAACACATGTAGATTTTAAACTTTGTACATCTTTAAATTCTCTTTTCTTCAAATAGCCATTTAATGTTTTTAAATTAAGTAAAAATGAGGACAACCTTTGCAAAGGGGGAAAATGCCATTAAATAAAATTCTGTTACTCTCCTCAAAGCTTTTGTTTGCTTGCAATTGGTAATCAATTTAAACAATCTCAAATGTAATAATATAGGAATAAGGAATAAGATATATAGGAATATAGGATTCCTATATAGGAATTCCTATATAGGAATATAGGAATAAGATAGGAATAAAATACCAAGACCTGAAAGACTGAGATGTTGAAGTAGTGAACAGACAAAGCCCAGATGGATGGGAAGAGGTCCTGGTAGATTAGGAGTGCAATCCATCTTTTCCTCCTCTCATAGCCACTTGGTCTGGTGCTCTGAATGCTGTTTCTCTTGCACCTTATGGTGTTCTCATACAACATGCCCTATATCTGCCCTTCATAAAATGATCTTTAAGGCTGTTCTTCATTACTAAAAAGCATAGCTTCTTAGTATTTGAGATTCTAACTTCCTGAAAGTGAATTCATTGATCTACATCATCTTTATGAAGAAGCCTATAGGTCCCACAAACCACAAACCAGCTTATAAATTGAGTTCTTTCCTCTGCATTCTCAAGTCAGCTCCTTGTCCGGTCAGCGATAGCTAAATTTGCTAACTTCTAACCCATTCCAAAGGAGCAGTAGGCAAAAACTCTCCCAGAAAGAGGTTCTGCAGATAGTGAGTATGAATTTGTGGCTCCACTGAATGGCTTATTGTAAACACTGTGTGTATGACTAAGTAGAAAAATAAAATTGAAAGTGTTTAAGGATATAAATCTAATAGTGATAAAGAGATTGAAGGTGTGACAATAGAAAGAAAATTATGTTAAGAATCATTTCCATAAATTAAAATTTAAATGACCCCAAATCTTCAAGAAGCACAGGAAGACAGAATTCTTTGGGGGGGGGAGGTAAAATGATAATAAAATTCCAAGTGCTTTAAGACTCCTTCCAACAAAGAAAAAGATAAGTTAGAAGAATCTATGTGCTGTCCTTTCCAAAATCTCAACCAGTCTTGGTACTACAATCTCTTGTGTTTGAATGATGATGTAACTTAGGCCACTGACGACCAGTTTGTACATTGTATTATTTAGTGTTAAAGTTTCAGGTCATTAATGACTTTGGATACAATCCTTGGGTTTAGTAGTGAATAAAGCCTTGTGCTTGTACAAAGACCTGATTATGTTTTCTGAAAACAAACCAACTAAAACCCTACTCAACAATCTTATACTTTTTCCACAAGGGCAAACTATCCTCTTACACCATGATTTTATAACAAAGAAGAAAATGACACCAATTCCTTACTTCTTCTCTGTGCTTGCTTCCTTAGTTTGGTATTCTGAAGTTCTTTTCATCACATCTGGAAAGAATGAGGTGTATATAATAGTTCCTAGTTCCCCCACTGGAGGGCTGGGATTTAGCTCAGTTGGTAGAGTGCTTGTTCCACATGCTGCAGTATGAGTTCCAGGGTTCTATCCCACCCATCACAAAAATGGAAGTGGGACCTGGCAGCCTACTCCAGAAACAATCCTGAAACAATCAACCATCAAAAACCCTATGAATGGCATGGTGTCAGGGAGTGTTTCCATTGTTGTAGATAGGGTTATGAGTCAGACCTGCCTCCATGGCACCTAACAACAACAACAACAAGGCACTAGAACCAAATCACCAGAGTTGAATCCTGAATCTCCATCAAGCAACTACATGAGCTTGGGTGACTCACTCTACCTTCCATTGCCTCCACATCTTCAGGTGTAAAACATAAACAATAGCTCCAATATCCTAGTGTTATATTACATTTTAAATGGATTAAAGTAAGCTTTCCAGAACTATCTTTGAAATCTATAAAAGGCCTGATAACTGATGGTATAGACTCATATTTAAGTTTTATTTGCTTTTTCCTGTAACCTCTCCAAAATTCTGAAGTTCTTGTTCTAGAGAAATTAAAAGAGTACATGTGGATCTAAAGATGTCACTCAGAACACATATGCCCATACAACTTAAACACATGCTATAGAGTAACCTATAAACAAGAGTCTATGTTCATAGAATTGTTTCCATTTAAACCTCATAACTATGTGGTATAGTTTTAGTTAGTGAAAAGACATTTAATCATATTTTTAAAATGAAATATACATGTGCCCATGAAGCAAAGATTATCAGCTTGTTTCATTCAAAGATTTTATTCCAAAATAAAATATTAATTACATATACTCAAATAAACTTCATTTTACTTTTCTCAAGGAAAAAACATTATAACTCTAAAAATATCGTAACTCTAAAAATCTGCATATATCTATATCTATATCTATATCTATATATATATTTGAGAAAACAAAATCCTGTTCTATTCAGCACCAGTTATTACAATGAGCAAGGTCTCAGTTGGAGGAAGGAGGATGAAGGTAGCTAGTCAGAAACAGAAACATCTATAACTCAAAGCCACATACTAAGTAGACAAATTAGAGGAAGCTGGAAAAGTGACAAGGCAGGAACACTATCAAACCAGACTATGGTGGTGCTCAGAGGCTGCAAATTTGGAAGCCATCTATCCTCTTCCTTTGTGGGTACTGAGACTCCCTTGGTGTCCCAGCTAATGGAAATGACTCACTACCTTCTGTTTATTCTAATGGCCTTTTCCTTCTGTATAGAAAGTCCTTTCCTCAATAAGACCAAATCCTTCCCGTCATCTAAGGCCCACACCTCTATTAAACTTTTCATAATATTCAGCCTTTTCTTATTATAAATTGCACTAATATACCAATTATAAAATATACCTTTCAATTGTAGTTTCTTGTGTCTATGGTTTATTCCCCTTATGAAATCTGCAAAATTGAGAAATGAATATAATTTTTGTAACTTTCAAATATGCACAGTGCTATACAAATCATACTAACTAGATTTTTATACAGATAATAGGAACAAATAAACTAAACATGGACTGTATATTAGCAAATTCTGCCAGGTGCCATGGGGCATGTTTATAATCCCAGTGACTCAGGGACAGAGGAAGGGGATCACAAGCTCCAGGTTAGAGGCAGCATGCACAACTTAGTAAGACCCTTTCTCAAAATTAAAAAAAAAAGCAAGGTTCTTGGAGTGCAGCTCACTAGTACAGCACTTGCTTAGCATGTGCAAGGTCTTGGGTTCAACACTCAGTAGGAGAAAAAGAAGAATATGCAATATTAGCATGCAACATACAGTCATCCCTCAGTATTTGTGAGAAATTATTTCTAGGACACCCTGTGAATACTATAACTGGTGGATGCTTAATTCTTTATGTAAAATGGCATGATGTTTGTATATAACCTATCCAGATTCTTCTGTGCACTTTAAATTACCTCTAGATGATTTATAGTACTAAATACAATGTAAATGTAAATAGCTCTTATGTTGTTTAGGGACAGTGACAAGGAAAAAGGTTGTATATTTTTAGTATGAATGCTATTTTTTCCAAATATTTTTGATATGAAGTTGGTTGAATTCATGAATGCAAATCTCACAGATATGAAGGGCCTACTATATTATTACTACCATGGTAAAATTACCCACAAGTATAAACTGAGGTCCAAAGTTTAAATGTTGATGAGATATGTTAGCAAAGTAAGAATTCAAATTGACCCCAATATTTTCTGAAACTTCCTGCTCAGTTAAGTAGATTCAATGATGACTAAGTTTACCCAAAGAAGGCAAATAAATGGATTAATGTGAACTTAGATTGGCTCTGCTAGTATAATAACACAGCCTTTGCGACTCGCCTTTTGATGTTCCATCTCTTGTTATTGGAGAAATGAATTACCACTGAGAAAGCACGCTCACAGAATTTTTAACATGGCACAAAATAGCTATTTTTTGTCTTTTTGCCTCTATGCTTGCTGTTGATTCTGGCTAGAAGGTCATTCTTCTCATGTGTGTCTGAGAAATACTCTTTATTCAAAGTCCAATTCCAAAGTCGATTCTTTGAAAGACTATCTCCATGTGTCTTTCCTTTGGTAATTATAAAAAGAATGAAACAGATCTTGCTTGTTCATTTGACTTACCACTATACCTGTCATTAACCTGTTCTCCCAGGCTGCTAATCCCCTGATGACTGCCAGCTTCATGCATTCCTGCCTGCCATCCATCCTAAGTCCCAGCCCTGCTGGTCTTTGTAAGTTCTACAAAGTGTAGCACTATTTCCCAGCTCAGTGCTCTTGTTCAACCAGTTAATTTATCTGGAATATTCCTCAGCACCCCCATTTCTCTCCCTAATTCTGCAAATTTTGGTCTCAGTCTAAATGCTTCTTTCTCAATGAACATTTTCTAATCACCCAAACTGAAGCAGATCCACTCCTGTTATTCTTACAGGGCCCTTTGTGTAGAGTTAAGGACTGGTAATTATTTTATATCTATTTATTAATGTTTATTTCCTCCATGGATAATAAATGGCAAGAAATCAGAAACCACATCAGTTTTTATCACTAATCTATGAGTCAGAGGTATTTATCTTATACTTATGCAATTGTTAACAATTTACATATTGATGTAGCTGCATCCACTCTAAGTGGAAACAGCTGATCTGAACTGATTGGTATAATTCTGGAAACTTATCTCGCACTTATATAAGCATACAATATTTTCTCAGTAATTGATTGTTATCTGGAATAATTAGTAATTCTAATTATTATTGAGGAATTAGATAGAATACTGACTCTCCAAAAATAGTCATGACTTAAGCCCTAGAATCTGTGGATATATTAAGTTACATAAGAAAACAGATTACATTTAAGAACCTTAAAGTGAGAAAAGTTATGTGGATTCTCCAGCCAGATTCATTTTAATCATGTGAGTCCTTAGCAACAGTCTTTATTAGCCATAGTCAAAGAGATGTGACAACAAAAAACTTTCAAAGGGATGAAATGTTCCTGGCTTTAAATATGGAAGGAATTATGGGAACAAAGGAATATTCATGAGTGGCCTCTAGAAGCTGGAAAAATGCAAGGAAGTAGTTTCTACCCTAGAATTTTTAGAAAAGAATACTCTTACAGACACCTTGATTTTGCCTCTGTGAGATCCATCTCTATCTGACTTCTGTCCCACAGAATCATGAGATAATACTCTTTTTGAATTGTTTTTGTTATTTTAAGCCATTGAATTAGGGGAATTTGTTACAGCAACACTAGGAGACCAATACAGGAATATATAATGCCATACTACCCTGGAGTCTGATCACATCAGATCTCAGAAGCTAAACAGGGTTGGGCCTGGTTAGTCCTTAGATGGGAGACTGCCTGGGAATACTGGGTGCTATAGGCTTGGGCGAAGGACCTGGCAACACACTTCTGAAACAATTAGCATTAAAAACCCTGTGAATAGCAGAGAAGCACTAACATAGTGCCGGGTGTGACACAGTGTCCAGGAGTGTTTCATTCTGTTGTACTTAGGGTTGCTATTCGTTGTACCTGACTCAACAGCACCTAACAACAAGTAATTTGACAGAATTCAGGTCCAGAAAAATACCAATTGTTTAAAAATGAATAGAAACAAAGTTTAATTAAAATATTGATCAATAAATCAATATAAAAGGTTATGTTTAAGACAAAATTTGAACTGAGTAAGGGGTATCTGATTTAGCAGTGACTTATGTTCTGAAAACTTTGAGTTTCTGCCTTGACTATGTAAATAACAGGAGTGAGAATTGTAAAATTTCTCTGAAGCCATTTCATGGGACTTTAGATTATCTTAGTCAAAAGCTGATGAGGTTAGAGGCAATTGGCTGGGCTGCTCTATTCCAGTATTTGCATGGCATCATATCCATTATAATTTGCATCATGGTATGGGGCCATATTTTAAACATACTAGTAAGCCAGTTGGGCTGGGATTTAGCTCAGTTGGTAGAACACTGCTCTGCAGTCTCTTGAGGTCCTGAGTTCGATTCCCAGCACCGCAAAAATGGGAGAAGGACGTGGCAATCCACTCCGGAGGCAATCCAAAACAGCCATTTAAAACCCTATGAGGGTTGCTATGATTTGGACACGACTCGAGGGCACCTAACAACAACAAGTAAGCTGGTGGTTAGTTGAGAAAAAACTTATGAATTAAAATTTTACCAAAGACATCTTAAGAGTAACTGGACTGAAACATGAAAGATGTAACTGGTGACAAATCAATGATAATTACATGCAAATATTTAAAGTGTAGGCAGATATAAGGTCATAACATATGTAGGTATAGAAAGCAGAAGTGTGAGCAAACTATTACCACTAGATTTGAGTCTATATTCTGTAGACACAGGAACAGTTTATGTAACAAAAAGAAGATGAAACTTCTTCCATGCAAAATTCTCCTACTCATAAAATTATCTGAAGCCCTATCAATGAATTCTATCAATTTCTATTTCTTCTTGCTACTAATCTATATTTTTCCTGAATGAACATCACTTTTATTCTTCATGTAATACCATGTGATAGCCTCACAGATGTTTTTGTTCATCGACTAAATTGAAACTTGTTCAGTGAAATACATGTACTTGAATTGAGGAAAGTATACCAGCAGTTATTTACATAAACAGTATCATCTCAGGATAAATCATGATGAGAAACAGCTTACCATGAATATGGAATGCATTTAATATGAATAAGAAAATGTTGCACTAATAGTTTTTCTGTATCCTACTCAGATTAGTGATCAGTAAAAACCAATATAGATAAGAATAAGACATAAAATAGAAAAGTTTTAGTTTATATTAATGATAGATTAGGTTCTGTTGACTATTGCCTTTTGTAAATATAACAATAACAACAAAACCTGTGAGTTGAAAAACAAACTCAAACCTGGCTCATTGGTGCACATCTTTAATTCCAATGGTTCAGGGGATGGAGGCAGGAGGATCACGAGTTCAAGGCCACCACAGCCTGTGTAACTTAGCGAGATCCTATCTCAAAATAAGAAAATTTTAAAATGAGCTAGGAGTTCAGCCCAGTGGTAGAGTGCTTGAAAAACACATGCAATGTCCTGGGTTCAACTCCCAAATATTGAAGACAAAAAAAAAAAAAAAGAAAGAAAAAGAAAAAGAAAGAAAAGAAAAGGAAAAAAGACGAAAGAAAAAGAAAAGAAAGAAAAAAGAAAAAGCATAAATAAAAGAAAAGAAATGAAAAGCTCAAACAATTATAAGACCAATATTGGGATAAAAACTTGTAGCTAAAGATAAAATTGTGATACAAAAGTACTAAACCAGCATTGAAAGTGGGTTTGCATCAGAGGCTTTCACAGGCCTTGGACAGAAATTAGGACTTTAGGATTATTCATGGTAAAGATTCAATTAGGTGACCCTTCTGACGAGAAAGTATAGCCCCAAAGTATAACTTATTTAAAATAAGTAAAAGGAGTGTCAACATACAAACCTCTACCCACTTCTCTCACAACCATATTAACAATAGAAAAATTACATTGTCTGTTCAAAATAAAGCAAGAAAAAACAAAAATAAAGAATAACTTTGCTGAGAAGTAGGAGTTATAGACTAAGACATGAAAGGGTCTGTATCCAATGTAAAAATAAGAAAATTATGTTAAAAAAGAGTGATGCAATTCATTTGTAATTTCTGAAATAATCCATTGTATTGGTTTATTAGAACAGATACAACAAAGAACCACAGAGTGGGTAGATTAGAACATTTTATTTTTTCACTATTCTGGAAGCAAGATGTATATAGTGAAGGATTCAAGTCAAACTGGTTTAAGATCCCACCCAACTGCAGTATAATTTCATCTTAATTAATGGCATCTGCAGGGAGCCTATTTCCAAATTAGGTCCTATTCTGAGGTACTGGGTTTTCGGGCTTCATGGTACCTTCTGAGGGAACATAATGAAACATACAATGTATATTTACACTTTCCTTTTAAGTACTGTTGGCTTGAACTCAGAACTTTTAATATGCTAGGCAAGTGTTCTACAACTAAGCTCCACCCTCAGATCCTTTTTTATTTTTTATTTTGAAGATAGTGTCTACCTACATTGCCTAGGCTGCATCTGGCCTCAAACTTGTGATCCTTCTGCCTCAGCCCCCCAAGTTGCTGGGATTATAGGTGTACACTATGGAGTGAAGCTTAAAGTATCAAATAGAATAAAACTGTCATATGTAATTTCTAATGAAGTGAAGGGAGTAATACATTTTAAAACAAACAGACAAAAATATGCCAGGAAGAATGAGAAACAAAGAATAAATTAAATGGAAGCTCAAAGGAAGATGGTAGAAATGAATCTAAAAGCAGTTACATTGACTGCAAAATTAAATTTTATCTATTATTTAAATGCAAAGATTGTCAAATTGTATGTACAATTATATATGCATGTATTCTATAGAAACAAATTACATGCACTTACAAGAAATCTATCTAAAATATAATACACAAATGTTAAAATTAGAATAATGGGAAGAGATATATCATTAAAATTTTTAAAAAATAATATTGTAAACATATTATATTAGCAGCCTGTTACAGTTTAGATATGAAGTGTCTTACAAAAAGGCTTATGAATTGGGAGTTTGGTTCCAAGCTGATAGTATTATTTTGAAAGGTTCTAGAAATTTTAGAACGTTGAATCTAGTTGGAGGAAGTAGGTCACTGGGGGCAGGTTCTTGGTTCTTGGTGGAACCTTTTCCCGGGGCGCCTTCCTCTCTCTCTCTCTCTCTCTCTCTCTCTCTCTCTCTCTCTCTCTCTTTCTCTCTCTCTCTCTTTCTCTCTCTCTCCCTCTGTTTGTCTCTGTCTGTCTCTCTGTCTCTCTCTCTCTCCTCCCTGTCTCCCACAAGATGAAGAGTGTTCCTCCATCGCATGCTCCTGCTGCCATGATATTCAGCCCAAGAGCGTGGGGCTAAGCCACCATGAGCTGAACCCTCTGAAACTGTGAGCCAAAATAAATGTTGCCTCTTTTAAGTTGCCTCTGTCAAGTATTTACTCACAGCAACACAAAAGTAACTATTACACAGTCCCAATTTATCTTAAGGTAAAATACAAATACCCTAATTTTGTTATGATACATGTTTGAATTCATTTTCAATATATTATGTTTCATAAATTGCTTGACCTATAAACTTAGCACGAAAACATAGCCGCAAAACTTTGCCGGATGTGTACTGAAATAAAACAGCAAAACAATTTTATTGTAGCATTCCAAGTAATAAATAATATAGGTAGAAAAATATTTGCAAGGTCATCAGAGATTCAAAAATATGAAAAATATTTGATTTAACATACTTGACTGGTGGAATAAAGACTTTTTATTCTATAACATATGCACTATTTGCAAAGGTTGCCCTTACCCCAGCCAGACTTGGTGGCACATGCCTGTAATTCCAGTTTCTCAGGAGGCAAAGATAGGAGGATCACAAGTTCAAGGCCAGAGCAGCCTGCAAAACTTAGTGAGAACTTGTCTCAAGATAAAAAATAAAAAATGGACTGGGAGTGAAACCCAATGGTATAGTGCTTGCAAGGTATCGGCGAGGCCCTAGGTTAAACCTCCAAGTACCACACACACACAAAAAATCAAATCAGTAATAAAATGAATGACAGGCAGTTGAACTTTTATTCCTAGTACAATAAATAGCCATGAGAGGAAAGTCCAGACCCAGATATAGTAACTGGTAAGATTTGCCAAGCACATTGTTGTTGTTGTTGTTGTTAGGTGCTGTCGAGTCGGTATCCGACTCATAGCGACCCTCATAGGGTTTTCAATGGCTGACTGTTTCGGGATTGCCTTGGGAGTGGATTGCCAGGTCCTTCTCCCATTTTCGCAGTGCTGGGAATTGAACTCGGGACCTCAGAGGCTGCAGCGCAGCGCTCTACCAACTGAGCTAAATCCTAGCCCACCAAGCACATTAAGAAGATGTAATTCCAAACCAAAACAATTCTTCCAAACTAATTTTATAAAGCTAGAAAATCCCTAATATTTAAGCCTTACTACGACAGTACATAAAGAAAAAATGTAGATCAGTTCCATTAATATAAGTCTGTGAACACTTTAAATGAAATATTAGTAAACTTAATCTACAAATCTATAAAAAATATTAATGGAAATTGATTTAATGTATCATAAAACTTGGTTGCTGTTGTTGTTGTTAGGGGCCATGGAGTCATGGCACCTCATATCAACCATCATAGGGTTTTCAATGGCTGATTGCTTCAGAGTGGACTGCCACATCCTTCTATTTTTGCAGTGCTGGGGATTGAACCTGCATCCTCAGGAACTACAGAGCAGTGCTCTGTCAACTGACCTAAATCCCAGGCTGTTATATTAACTTTACATTTTATATCTTAAATTTACATATGAAAGGAGAAAATAGTATTAGAAGAGATTATTTTAATGAATATCTGAAATCATAGAAAGGCTTTAAATATGCAATTTTAGCCAAGTGAAGATATAAGAGAATTTCCTGTACTTGATCATTTATAGGTAGGTAGTAAACAATCCTATAGTAAACAACTTATGTAGGGTGAAATGTTTAACTCTTTCATTCTGGGATCTGTAAAAGACACGATCTATACTGATATTCAACATTATTGGAAAATAAACAAGAAATCTGAATGACCCTATCATAAGAGAGGGTATTAAAAGACTAATAAGCATATGAGATATCACTTTAGGTTCATAAGTACCAGATATATTTTCATATATATTCTTATAAGTTGATACCACTATTTCAGAAACTGTGAGGCATCATCCTGTACATTTGAAATATGCATAACACATGACCAAATAATTCAACTCTCAGAAAAAATATTTTATGTATACAAATGTGAAATAATGTGCTTAGGAACATCCTTAAAGCCCACAACAATATAATGAGTAATAAATGTTTGCATAATTCATCCCAATAAATACTATATTGCAATGAAATAAAACAAAGCAAAAAAAGATATCATGATAAGGATGAATTTTATCTACATCATGCTGAATGAATTACACAAGACACAAAATTATATATACAATTTCATTCCATAATGTACATTCATTTTTTATTAAGTACTTTGATTATACATATTTATGGGGCACAGAGTTGTAATTCAGTTCCTATATGCACTGTGTAATGATCAAACTAGGATTGTTGACACTTCCATCTCAAACATTTTACAGAAACAAAAACACAAATGAAAGAAAAAAAGAAAATTTTGATTTACATGTAGTGATTATTGTACACGTTTATGAGGTATAGTATTTTTTTATATTGAAGACACTGTAGTGAAATAATGTCAGATTCCTAAATTGGTAGCACATGAAATACAAAGCAAAGGGGAAGGAGTGCGAGTTTGGATGTAGTGGTTATCGCAGAAGAGAGGAGGCTTGGGGTTAGTAATGGCAACAGAGAGCTCCTGGAATAAAATAGCATTGCCACTTTTGACCTGGGTGCTAGTAAAATAGGCACACAGGTACTTCCCCTCTGGATAAGCATGTAAGTATATAAGAAGGCATGAACAGTTATTAAGAGGTTGCATAATTCAAAATGAAGCAAAAATGAAAGTTTTCACATAAGGGAAATATTTATATAGCTCTTGCCATGAAATTATACTTAAACTAGTTTATCTAAATTATGTCAAGGTAATCTACTTATCTTAACCAAGTTATGCAATTTAAACTAATTATGTAGAAAAGGAAAACAGGCATATTGGAGATGTCAGAATTTGTGAAAAATAATTAGAGATAGATGTGCCAAAGCTCATTAGAAATCTTAATATTTCCTGTCACTGCTCCCAGTATATGTTCTGGTCACTAACATTTATCCTTTTATCCCCTAAATGTGTAATGCCTGTATTTATCTGTTTAAATGTTATAGGGAGGAGCCAGATTATATGGATGACAAATTGAACTTCAATATATATGAAAATCAGATGTACGCTGATGGTGTCAGGCCATCTCATTGGGGATATGCTCTACTGTTAGGAACTGCAACCCTCTACACACACACACACACACACACACACACACATCATACACACACACACACACTTCAGAAGCATCTTGTTCCATCAGCTTCAGGATTCCTCTCTTTGTCTTATTTCCTCTTCAGCTCTATCAGCAGTGTGCTGAAAGGTGAAAGAGGGAGGGGCAGTGTCAAATAATTCTTGATTCAATTGCCTTATTTTAAATGCAGAGAAAAAAGGATAGTAACATAACTGACTAACAACCATTGCATTCTTACAGTGTGTTAGTCACTGACTGGAGGGTCTTTGTGTATGAAATCATATACCTCTCTTAACAATTGTGTGAGTTATGTTGTGCTGCTTAGGTTGTAGGTAAAGAAACAAGGGTACAAAGTGTTTACCTTCTTGAGGAAAGTTACACAGCTAATGGTAGTGTTTGCAATCCAATACAGGCAATCTGGCTGTGGGCAATTGATAATCTTAATGACACTACCTCTTAATTATCAAAATAATCAAATTACCTTTTCTGGCTTTGCCCTATACACTACCTAATGCTATTTGCAATGAATAGTTAGGTGTGGATGAACCTAAGCACAGCAGCATCAAGCACTACCAAGCACTTTTGCCAGGCACAAGACCTTTTTATATTTGAGATCAACGTGGCAGTCATAGTGCTTCTTCTCATTTGTAGTCATGCCATATCAACAAAAGGAGGTCCCAGGGGTTTTATTTTACTCCATTCCTATCATTAAGGTTGACTCTACTTTGAGGAGCCAACTCTTCCCCAGTCATGTTTTGAATGCCCTCCAGCTTAGGGTGCTCATTTTCTGGCATTGTATTTGACAGTGCTTCTCTGCTATTCATAGGGTTTTCAATGACTGTTTCAGGAGTGGGCTTCCAGGTCCTTTTCCCTAGTATCTTTTAGTCTGGAAGCTCAGTTGAAAACTGTCCACCACAGGTGGCCCTGCTGGTATCTAAAATACCAGAGGCATAGCTTTCAGTATCATAGCAACATGCAAGCCCCTACGGCACAACAAGCTGACAGCCACGTGGGGATTTGTAATGAATACTTACACCAAAATCAAGTCAACAGCAAGCCTAACCATACTTATTATGCTTCCTAAACAGACATGAATTAGATTTGTGCTCCCTGATATTTTCCTATTCCTATTTTCTGACATCTTAGAATAACAATTGTCATAAAAATGATTTTGTTGTTGTTATTAAATAGAAGTAACATCCTCATAAATGTTTTCCTAGGCCAAATAAGTTTATCTACTCTTTAAATGTAAGGAAATTATTGTTTTTTTAACCACTAAATATGTCAAGTCTTTTGACCAATTAATAATTTAATTGTCTAAACAATAGCAAAAGGATTTTTTTTCCTGTCCTGGGGTGTTGGGCCCAAGGCATTGCTCATGCTAGGCAAGTGCTCTACCACTAAGTATCACCTTCAGCCCCTTTTTTAATTTTTTATTTTGAGACAGGGCAGGCTGCCTCTGGCCTCAAACTGGTGATCCTCCTCCCTCAGCCTCTTGATTCACTGGGATTACAGACATGTGCCATGGCACCCAGCTCAGAAGATTCCTTACAGCATATTGTTTAATGTGTTAGTCAGCCTTCCATTACTATAATGAAATATCTGGGTCAATTAACTTATGAAGCAAAGAATTTTATTTTACTCATAGTTTTCGAGGTCCCAGACCAAGTATGGATGGACCTCTTGTTCTGGGCTCCTGGTGGAGGTGACAGATGGCAACAGCAGGAAGCATGTGGCTGAGCGAACTCTTCACGTTCTGGCAGGAAGCAAAAGAGAGAGAAGATAAAGGACCCACAAGCCCACCACCCCCTCGAGGGCATGCGCCAAGTGACCTAGGGAATTCCCCCTAGGCCCACCTTCTGTGAAGGTTCCACCACCTCCCAACAGCACCATACTGAGGACCAAGATTTTAACAGAGGAATCTTTGGGGAACATTAAACATCCAAACTATGTTGTTATTTAGGTGCCCTCAATTCAGGACCAACTTATAGTGACCCTATGTACAACAAAATGAAACACCCCCTAACACTGTGCCATGTCCAGCACTATTGTCAGTGCTTCTCTGTTATTCATAGGGTTTTCAATAGTGGATTGTTTCAGGAGTGGATTGCCAGGTCCTTCTCTGTAGCCTGCAGCACTTGGTATTCCTAGGTGGTCTCCCATCTAAGTACTTAGCTTCCAAGACCTGATGGGATCAGATGCTACCATGGTATGTCTGTAGGCCATACATACATATATACATATATATGTTATATATAGGTACATGTGGGCTGGGATTTAGCTCAGTTGGTAGAGTGCTGCGCTGCAGTCTCTGAGGTCCCGAGTTCAATTCCCAGCACCACAAAAATGGGAGAACGGCCTGGCAATCCACTCCCAAGGCAATCCCGAAACAGTCAGCCATTGAAAACCCTGTGAGGGTCGCTATGAGTCAGATACCGACTCGACAGCACCAAACAACAACAACAACAACATAGGTACATGTACGTATATATGTATATGTACACATAAATATGTATACACACACGCATATGGGTTTTTTTGTGTTAAACCCACTCCATATGGTATTATAATTTAACCTGCAATTTTCTGATAATAAGACTTGTATTACCAGTAGATTTTGCTGATCTAGTATTACTCCTATGCTAATCATTAACCTTATAAACAAAGGATTTGTAACTCTCTTCTCAGAATTTGGTAAATTGCAATCCCGAGTGGTCTAGAAATGAGGTGTGGCCCTATGATTGCTGTGGCCAGTGTGTGTCTTTCCCAGCAGAGTTTACGAGCCCTTTTATTCACCATCTTCTCTGTCTCCACCACAATCACACCTTTGGTTGGTACATGTTCTGTCAGTCTCAGTATAGGACTATGAATAGAATGGAGCAAGACCCCAGTCAATACTAATAGACAGGGATATGTGAAAAAAAAAATTGTTCACATTTTTAGATTGTTATCAAAGTGTAATCAAGATCATCCTAAATGACACAAACTCTATTTCTAAAGCAGATGCATGTATGATTCACAAAAGAAAATATCTTGCTTTTCCAATGACACTTTCTTAATAACATACTGCTTCTGAGTTCATTATGTTTTAATAACTTCTAACATATTAAAAGTAAGTATTTTGGGATTTATGGAATATGGTTCATAATATGAATGTAAAATATAAATGCATAAACTTAGTATTAGTCTATAATTATAAATGAGGATCAAAGAGATATATAATTTGTTAAGCATTGTTTTAACAATTTTATTTGTTTATTTATTTATCATTTTATTACATTTTTTTGTGGTACTGGGGGTTGAACCTCACGCTTGCATGCTCTGCAAGTGTTGGATCACTGAGCTGCACCCTCAGTCCATTTTTTACTTTTGGAGACAGGGTCTCGCTAAATTACACAGACTGCCTCTGGTCTCAAACTTGTAATCCTCCTGCCTCCACCTCCTGGGCCGCTGGGATTATAGGCATGCGCCACCACACCTGGCCTGTTTTAACAATTTATTAAAGCAATTATCATTATTTTATGATAACAAGAAATCTTTCTAATATTTATTTCTGTACTTTTATATTGTAATGTAATATTGTTGTTGTTGTTAGGTGCCATTGAGTTAAGTCCAACTCAGAGTGACCCTATGTACAACAGAAAAAAACACTCCCCCACAATGTGCCATGCGCACCACTATGTCAGTGTTTCTCTGCTATTCTTAGGGTTTTCAATGGCTGATTGTTTCAGGAGAGGTCTACTGGGTCCTTTTCCCAAGCCCACCGCACCTAATGCTCCCTGCTGGTCTCTCCCATCCAAGTACTAACCAGGCCCAACCCTACCTAGCTTCCAAGGTCAGATGGGATGGCTGTAGACATCATAATGCAATATTGATGGCATATGAGTTGTCATACAGAAAGATGCACTTTTGGACTTCATATTATTTTCTTGTCTCCACTTTTTCTTCTTTTCTTATTTCTTTCCTCTTTTCCTTCCATCCCTTTCTCCATCTGTCCTTTCCTCCTTTATACCCTCCCTCCCTTTCTCTTTTTCTCCCTCCATTCCTCCTTCCCCCACTCCCTCCCTTCCTTCTGTCTACTCAGTGTAGTTTTTCCAGAAATGAGTTGTGGCATCTTCTGTGCCACTTAAGGGACTGCAGAGAAAATTGATATTTAAAGAACATTCCCATAGCATTCCCTATAGCCCACATTAATATTAACTGTTTTTATAATAACAATTTTCTACTGTATCATTGCCACCATTTGGTGAAGAAGTAAAGCTCAGAGAAATCATTAACTCAGCAGAAAACAGTCAATTTATGACAAACTTCAAAGCTGTTCAGCTACTTTTTCCATGCCTGACCGAGTTAAAAAACTGATCTTCTATTTTGTAAAAAAATTAAAACGTATCAGATCACTCTTTACAGCATCAGGTATCCATTGTATCACAAATGGTTTTGTTCTTAGCAGAAAACATGTGTAAGTGAAAGCTCATTCAGGTGAATTCAAATGTGCATATTCCAATGCACTGATGCAATTTCTTTGTCACTAAAACTGAAAAATGACTATATCTCTATTTTCTAGAAGTGGCTCTTATGGCATGTGCATAATGTTACTGCCTTAAAGCTATACAATATGCAATATTGTTCTGTTCACAACAACACTTAAAGATCATTTGTGCTAATCATTTGTCAGCTAAGACATCACATTGCCCAGTGGTCACTTTTAATGTCTATAATAGAAGACCATGTAGATGTTTTAACATACAAGCAAAAATAAATGGAGCTATAGCTCAGCATGATAGCTTTTCAATAGAGTCTCTTAATGTTTGTTTGCAGAATATTACACAGGAATGGGTGGTGATTTATTTATATTAAACTTTACCTTTTTATCCATATTGTATTTCTAACCATGCTTGTACCTGACATTGTGACTGCATCTGGATTTAATTCTTTCCATGTCTGTTGTGGCGTCAGATTCATTATCACATGAGCATTGAATCCTTGTAAGTATTGAAGGTCTTATAACAATGAAATTGGGAATGAAAAAGAGATCTAAAATTTCTACAGAGAGAATTATTGAGCATTAGATCACTTCAAAAGTTAAAGAAAGTTTCCATACTCATCAAGAGAGCAGAGGAAGAATAATCCACCACATCATGGATTTACAGTAGTAATTATTCTAGTTCTGAATGAATATGATTCTAAAATAAATTTTCCAGAACAGAGAAGGATAACAAATATTAAAACTGTATCTACCAGGCATTTTATGAAAATGATTTTTTCATAGGTTCTCCAGAGTAATTTTAAGTATATACAACAGTTATAGATTTACCTGAATAAAAGTGAGGGTGAATTTTGCTAAATGTTACATTTGCAGTTTGTAATTTAAGTATAATATCCAAGTCACTGTAATTTGACTATTACTTCACTGAGATTGTGCATAATTAAGAATTTCTAATATTTGACATTATGTTTCAGTTATTTTTATAATGTGTACTTTTATGAGTTACCATTCTCATAAAAGATAGTATATAAGTGAAAAAGATTGCTTTGTTGATGTATTTATTTTCTGCTATGTTGTGCTACTAGTTTACTTAAGTAGCCTAACACCAGTGTCTTAGAATATTTCTGTATCAACATAATGGAAAGCACTAAAAAACTTTCCAGACAAAAATGGTACAGAAATAATTCTTATTTCTTTGAATACTAACTTGTTCAATTTGTTATTTAGTGATGTTAATTCTAATTATACACATATATGTATGAACACACGCATAAAGGTTATATATTATGGCTACTTCTGAGACTCAACAATGAGTGCCCAAACAGATAAAGAAGAGCAAAATTATTAATAAGTAGCAATTATGCTGCTGAAACACTGAAAAACACTGCAATGCACATCCTGCATTTATTGCTTTTCTATGCTGCTACTAAATTTTGCCAATTAGATGTAGAAGGTCATAGGAAGACTCAAAATACATTTATAGGGGTAATTGTGCCGAGAGCAATCCAATTATGTTTAAATGCTTCCGCAATGTTATCATTCTTTATGGAAACCTCTGCTACCCCAGCTTCATTTAAGAGACAAAGCAGTTACTGCTTTCCATTTGTCTACTTCCCTTCAGCCCACTAAGTCGGGAATGTGGTCCCGTCAGAATGTTATTCAGTGAGAAATGTCTCTGTACCAATCTTCCTAGGCTAAACTCATTGGTTACATGTTGATAGCAAGGATTGCTGGTAATATATAAGAGATTGGAAAATAATGAGCTGTTTCAAATATTTTCTAAATCATCAACATAAGATGAATAATTTGTATCTGTTTTATACAATTCATCTCTCCAAATATTCTTTTATAAAGAATAATATCAAGTGGTTATGCTTTGTTAATTTTATTGCAGAAAAAAATCAGTGGAGATGATTTTGGTTCTTTACTTCTGTATCATGAGTTCTAAATTATCAAAAAAAAAAAGAAAGAAAAGAAAGTATAAGCTATGGTTTGTATGTGACTTGAGAGTGTCCCTCAAGCGTTCATGTGTTCAAATTTAGTGGGTGAAAATGCATGCACAGTATTTGGACCGGGGTTTAGTTCAGTTGGTAGAGTGTAGCTCTCCACTCTCTGAGGCCCTGGATTTGATCTCTGTACCAGGGAGAAGGCTGTAGCAATTCACTCCTGAAGCAATCCTGAAAGAATCAGCCATTGAAAACCCTATGGCAGTTGATACGAGTCAGACAGGACATGACAGCACCTAAAAACAACAACAATGGTATTTGGAGGTGGAACATTTGGATAAGGATTAGAATTAGATAAGGTTGTAAAGGTGGATCCCACATAACTGCATGCTTGTAGCTTTATATGAAGAGAGACAGAGTGACAAGAAGATACCTCCCTACACACACACACACACACACACACACACACACACACACACACTCCCATACTGTCTGTCGCCATGCATACCCTGTGTTGCCTTGAATCTCTGCCAGCAAAAGGCCATCAATAGAAATATGAGCTAAATAAACTTTTTTCTGTTAATTGATCCAGCCTCAGATATTTCATTATAGTGACACAAAACTGTATTTTTTAGAAACAACAATATTATTCTCCACTGGTGAAAAAAATTCAATAGTTAGAATACATCATTCCCCACAATAATAAAACTTTGATTTACATATTGACTTTTTGTTATATTTTCTCAGACTCAACTATAGGGGAAATTTTGCCTTTATTTTTTGCTGGCAATTACCAAGATACAAACATCCACTAAGGATGGGGATGGTTGAAAGCAAAAGTAGATTATGCTAATTTAAGTCTGGAAAGGAAACTTCAAGTGACTGATATCATTTTAACTTTGCACATATAATTTTTACATTCAAGCAGTATACTGAATACTATTTAAATATAATGCACATGATCTACATAAGTATAATTTATTGGGTACATAATTTTATTTTTGATATTGTTTCTATTTAACTTTGGAATGATGACCTAATGCAGCTTATAAATCAACTGAATAAGATAGTTGCCACTACTATAAAAAAAAATATGCAGATTCTCTATCAGGTTGATGAGATGACTGTTGTTATTGTTCACTAGTTAGCAGTTCTGTCAGATGGAATAACTTAGTGCCATCTACTCTAAAACCCAAACCAGTTTTGCCCCATGTGCACTGATGTCTAATTGGCTTCTATCTTACAACTGTGTACAGCAGTTTAGTTACCTTAGGATAGATTTTACAACTAATTTATCTTTTAATGGTTCACCAGAAAGTCATATTGCTTATAATGCAATGCATTATAGGTAAGTGATTGATAATATTTGTTATGAAAATTATTCAGTGCTTCTTTTTTCAAGACATTTATGTTAAAACTAATCATCACTTATCTTTCTAACTTCTAATTGTACTCCACTCCAACTATATCAGGTTATGGTTTTATAAATGAGATAAATTAATCAAATTAGAGTCAGAAGGTCTTCATTTATTAATTCAGACATTTTTCCCTATAATACTTTTGTGACTATACAAAGCAGAAATTGTACCCAGAACTCAGAAATTATTTTCAGTTCTGCTTCCCTTTAGTTAACCAATGTATATATGAATGCCAGTGGTTATTGTCCATTCCATGTTGATGTATTTATATTTTTATATGTATATTACTTTATATTATTTTTTGATGAGCCATATTGTGATTATGAGAGGTTCATCGATTGCTAATTGCCAGCTAACACTCATTTAATACTTTTACTTTATTCTTACATCCAAGGTCCTCTAAGCAAAACCAAGCTTGAGAAGCAATGGGTTACACTTTCATAAGATTGCTTTCTAGGATTAAAAAAATAATAATTTTACTTTTTGTGAATGCAGGCAGAATACTTAGAAACATCAGACTGAAGAATTTGATTCTCCTTACAATGGAGAAAACTTTTAGGGATATCTTCATTCACATGCATAAGAAGGTTATTCCTTGCATTACTTGAATATTTGATTGTTTTGCATTATGTAGTTGTAGCTTAGAGGGAAATTAATGAATAATTTATTGACACATGAATCTCTAAAATGTCTGTTATAATGATTTATTATTTTATTGATATAATTTCTATAGAGTAAATACTATTACAAAATTGTAACCATAGTGATTTTTAGCTCTCAATTTCCATGTGCATAATTTTATAACTGGGGTGGGAGTTTATCTGAGTCGGTAGAAGTGCTCTGCACTTTCTGAGGACCCAGGTTGAATCCCCAGCTCCCCCAAAATGGGAGAAGGATGTGGCAATGCATTCCCCAAAACAATCTCAAAACAATCAACCATTGAAAACCCTATGAGGGTTGCTATGAGTCGGACCCAACTCAATGGCATCTAATAACAACAATTTTATTATAATAAGAACAGCCACAGACTTTAATATAGCATTATGGTTATATAATGCTGAATTTTTATCATTTGTTATAATATATATCATCCTACTCATAAGGGAAAAATAGGGCAGCTTGGAAAAAAATACTAACAAAAGGAATTATCCAGCATTTAATTACTTTGATGAAACTCATATTTTGACATACTGCATTTCACATACATATAACTCCTGATGATTACATTGGTACAATTTCTTTAGTTTGAACTAAACTGTCAATTCTACATTGATTTTTGTATGATATGTCTCTCATTTCTTTGTTCCTTGTTACTTTTACTTACAATAATTAGCATTTTTCATTTTCTCTCAGACTAAATTTTCTGAATTCCTATTACTTAAAATATAATTTCATAAGCAATAATAATCAAAGAGAGCCAGGCACTGTGGTGCATGTCTATAATCCCAGCTACTCAGATGGCTGAGGCAGGAGCATCACAGATTTAAGGCCAGATGCAGCCTGCATAACTTAATGAGACCCTTTATCAAAATAAAAACTAAAAAGTGGGCCGAGGGTGAAGCTCAGTGGTAGAGTACTTACCTAACATGCATGAGGCCCTGGACTCCACCCCCCAGTACTGCAAATCATCATCATCATCATCATAGAAGAGGAAAGAAGCAATATAGATATTTTAGTTCTGATCATAAAAGTACCACTTAATTGATTTTCTGCTATAACTGAATGTGTTCATCACAACAAATTCAATAGCACTCCTGAAGAATGGTCATAGGTAGAAGGACATCCACAATGTGAAGTGAGACATGTTATAAGAAGTTTGGAATTTACATGAGCAGATACTTACTCAGCACTCTGGAGTCAAGTTCTTTTGCACGATAGATATATGAATTGTTATCTCCCAACCTAGGTGAGATTTTTTTTTTTAATGATGGTGCTTCTCAAAGTTTCTTCCTAGAACCTCTAGCATCATCTTCACTTAAAGAGTAATTAGATAAACAAAGCCATGATGTTAGGGTCCACTAATCTGTGTTTAACAGTCCTGCAGGTGATCATAATGCATGCTAAAGCTGGGAACCATTGCTTAATTAGACACTTTTGTCAATACTTTGATTTCATACATAATATTTATATGTATAAGTGAAATTATACATGTTTCTTAATACATTTGTCTTCTACAATAGCTTTCCTCAACCAGATTGCAAGGTCCATGGGAGCAAGGATTTCCTCTGTGCTTGCTCTTCATGTGTCCTGAGAGTCCTGCACAGTAGGGTCACCAGCTATTCACCATAATTTCTAGTGTATGTCATCGTGCTTTAGACTCTAAACAATCAGATATCACATAAATAAATTACACAAATATTATAGAAATACTAAAATGAATGTGAAGGAGAAATAGATTTGATCTAGTTTATGTGACTTAGACATTTCCTATCATTGCTTGTATTATAATCTATTAAAATCAATGCTAATGATGCAGGATTTAGCTCAAAGACATTTTCAGAAATATTCATTATAATTAGGTTAGTGTTTACATATTGCATTTTCACTAAGTAACATATGTGTGTTTTTGTTTCTATGGCACACTGTTACAGTTTGGATATGAGTGTCTCCCTAAAAAGGATTAAATATTCAAGGCTTTGTCTCTGATACAGCAGTGGTCAGAAGTGGGGCTATTAGGAAGGGATTGGATCATGAGGGCTTTGATTTCATGAACGGATGAATCTGTTGATTGACTCATAATTTGATGGCATTATTAGGATGTGACGGGATTGTTAAAAGGTGAGGCCTTGTTGGAGGAAGCAGTCACCGGGGGCATACCATTGAAGGACATGTTTTGTCCCCTGTCCTCTTCCTCTGGGTCTCTCTCTGCTGTGCTTCCTGGCTCAGTGAGCTTAGTTCTGTCATGCCCTTCCACCGTGATGGATGGCCTCACCACAGACCCAGATACATGGGACCAGACTACCATTGACAGAAACCACTGAAAGTGTGAGTACAAATAAATCCTTCCTCCCTTAAGTTATTTTCTTGGGATTTCTGTCACAGAAATGAAAATCTAATGCACATGTGATACACAAAATGCTTTTACTTATGTAAAAGTTCAAAATGCTTTCACATCCATCGTCTCTTTTGATCAAATGGTAGATAGAGAATTTTTAAAACTAAGAGTAAATATTCAGGCAAAAAAAGAAACCTGCCGACACAAGAAGTGTGAAAACAGGGTATTTCTACAGTCTGCACCTTATGTGAATTTTACCCATAATACTAATCATGATCTTTGTTTGTTAACATAGTTAAAAAACCAATGTAACTAACTTTGCAAGTACTTCTCGCTTGGCTCCTGGCCTCCTCATTTTTTTCTGGTCTTTGATGAGAGTATGCATGAAGGGACTTAGGCAATTCTATGTATGCATAAACATAAGATGAATGATCTTAATTTTGTGCTTAGAGATTTTCAAAATCAAACTCCAATACTATTTATGATGTATATAGGTTACTGTTTATCCTTGTCTTTTTTTTTGTATGTGTGTGATATTGGGGATTGAATCCAGGGCCTCAGGCTTACATGCTTTGCAAGTGCTGTACCACTGAACTGCACTCCCAGCCCATTTTTTTTACTTTTTGAGACAAAGTTTCACTAAATTAAGCAGACTGCCTCTCGTCTCAAACTTGTGATCCTCCTGCCTCTTCCTCTCAAGTTTCTGGGATTACAGGTGTGTGCCACTGTGCCTGGTGCTATCCTTGCCTTTAAAGTACTTACAGGAAAAGTAAATAGTCAACACAAACTTGATTGCAATTATTTAGGACATACAGTATCAGCTCTGCCTGTAACATTTACAGGGTCAGGACGTGAGTAGACATAGAGGGTCATTTCCATATGTCTGAATATTTGAATATTACATAAAAATCAAAATAAAAAAGAGTTAAGGTTTGGGGTATATCTCAGTGGTAAAGTACTGCCTAGCATTTGCAAGGCCTTGTGTTGGATCCTACATACTGCAAAAAACAATCAAACAAAAACAAATACACAACAACAAAAAGAGTTGAATACACTCTAATTTCTTTCTTTCAAAAAGGCACTCAATATAGTTATTTGGAAGGACACATTTTTGTGCCAGATGTGGCCATACAATGCCTGCCTATACCATCACCCTTGACTCAATCCAACACTGTGAGGCTGAACATCCCAGGCTGGACTTCAGCTCTGTCCAAAATCTCTCCACAACCATCTCATGGCCAACACTCAGACCTAGCAGCATCTATAACAGTGGTGTAGTCCATTCTGGGAAGGGCCAGATAGGCCCTGAACACACTTGGAGTGATTTGGATGCAGATTCCAGGGATTTGGGTACAGGATTTCAGGGCACTGGAACCAGTGCCATGTCTGTAAGGCAATGCATGGGTGGTGGCCTACATGTCTCAAGAGGCCCAGGAATGCTTCCCTCATTTTGGGGGGACACAGGTGAATGACATCTCAGGGTGTCCTTCTCAAGTGCAAGGAAAGGGAGGTGGGGTTGAATTTGCCTCAGTGTAAGGGCAGACAACATACACGTCAGGGAAAACATTGAAAATGCTGCGTTCTACTTGTCTTTGCTCAATTCAGTGAACTTCCTAGTGATTCCAGGCTTTTATGGAACACACAGTTTTCATACTCCTCCCCAGAGCATTTTCCAGTGTCGATTGAGATCTGGCCTCTAATCACTTTCACATCTTTTTGTTCATTCTTTTTCTTATTATAATGGCATCATGGTAAGAGAGAAATCAGGTTGCCAGGGTAACAGGAGCAGAGAACAGGCACTGCTGCCTTTATAGCAAACTTCACTCTTCTTGAGTAAACCTCTCCTGGAGAACTGGAATGCTAGACCCACTCAGTGCTAGGTGAGCACTTTATGGTTTCTGACTGTTCCTGCCTTTGTTCCAGTGTCTCCCTCCCCACAAAAAGTGCCGCTGTCTTCTTGTTTTCTCTTGAACTTATTTCTGTTTACCTGCTATTTTACATGGGTGCTTCCCCTTGAGTCAACAGATTCTCTTGCCGATTCATCACTGCACGTTCACCATTCTGCCAATTGTTAGTGTTGGCAGCATCATGAGTCTTACTGAGTCAGAGGATTTTGTTCTCCCAGTAACTTTTCCAGTTGGCCTTGCATTACAACATCTGTAGCCGCCTCTGCTTGGATTAATTCTCTGTCCTAAAGGACTAGGTTGGGCAGCCTGGAGTGGGCAGTGGGAAGAGAACAGAAAGCCAACACAAGGCTGTTCTCAATTTTATTTTCCACTTTGCCATGATATTCATCTGTCCCATCTTCTATAATTATCCTTATATTTTAAAGCAACTTCATTGGAAGGAAGAACAAATTTAGCCACCATAAACCACTCACCAAGGGGAGAAGTGATATCTCATAATTTATAAGATACAAATGCTTCCTTATTCACATAGCAAATAAACATAAAGATAAAGCTGTTTTGCATGCACTTAGTGTTTTTCTCATACTGGGGATTTGGTCCTATTTTTATTTATTACCTTTTAGTTGATGCTTTGAATCACATAAGTTTGTTGTGAAAAAGAAATGCATGCACTTAGTATGTTCTTTGTGTATTTCCCCTTGGGATTTTGGCTTTACAAGGAAATAAATCCTGATGCTCTATCAGGCTGTGTTCTCTAAAAAGTTTTCAGTAATATTATAAGTGCACTTTTCATGGACCTATGGTAGCTAAATTACAAACAGGTGTCTTTTTCAAAGCAGCATTACACCCTGGTGCTTTCCAAAAAAGGATCATGGTTATTTCTACTTCATTCTGAGGGAACCAATTTCAAACCTTCTGACTAGTAATTTTTCTTTGATGCTGCAACTTCACTTGTTTTGTCACTGAGTAGAAAAAGAAGCAGATACTGAATTCAGAAACTGCATTGGCTAAAGAGACATTTGCAACAGGTAATGATGTTAGTGCAAAAGAAGAGAAAAGTGAAAAAAATACTGAAAAAGAGGAAAACACTGGATAAACAGAAATAAATAAGCACACATCTAGGAAGTAAAGAAAATAAAAATATAATGCAATCAATATAATAAATACACACAGTGAGATGCAGTCAAAATTACATTTAATATATTACCTGGATGCCCATCTGATTTTGTCAGTGGAGCTAATTTTCACCTGCAGCTGGATGAGAACTCAGGCAGCCCATAGCTTTTCTGCTCACTCTTAGCTCATTCAAGTTGCTATCGCCTTATGTTGTAAGTCACAGACTTATTTCAGTACAATGGATGCCCATTCCTACATATTAAAAGTCAGTCTCCAAATTCAGCCAAAATAATAGTCACTTCTTTTGCTAGGCAGATTCCACTATTGGTGGAAAGCCTGGCTGTCAGCAATCAAGATGGTGCCAATCAAGTACCCTACTTTTGGGATTGGCTGAGGTTCTAAATATGTCCTTTGGTGGCCAGAGTACTTTTATGATTTCTGTGATAGTTACTTTCCTCCATGTTACTGAGGCTCTCTCAATTTTGAGTGATACACCCTCTTCTTCTGTGGGTCTGAGTTTGATCAGAGAAGCAAAACTGCTAAGGGAGAGAGAGAACAATTGGTTTGTTACAGGCAACACAGAGCAGCAGCTGGTATAGCGGGCAGTTGCTCAGAACCTGATGATGAACCTGGAGCTTCTATAGGTCAGCCAGATTAAGAATTAAAAGGAAACCTGAACATGGATGAGAGTGGAGACAAAGTGGACTTTGCCCAGACTGGCTGGGACTCTCAGGACAAACTAATGCATGTAAGAATCTCATTTACTGCAGCCTTGTTGTTATTAATAACCTGCAAGGGGAAAAAAATGGTACTCTGCCAGGAGCTAGACACACACACACTTGGGCATGGAATTGGAGTAGCCAAAGAAGATATGGAGAGATGTGGAGGAGTTAGTAGTCCAGTTATGGCAATATGCTAACTAGGTGAGCCAGCAAACTAGTGGCTACAAGTACAAACTGCCTGGTCCCTTCAGAGACCTTCAGAGCACTATGGTTGGGCTTTATTTCTGCCCTCTGTATACCTTGAGAATTTCTTCTGTGGCCATTATAGCCTGAAACCACATAGTGGAGAGAATTCTAGGAAATGCATGGCTAGTGTAACTAAGGTAATGCAGTGCAGGGTCACTACTGTTAATAATAGCACATTATTTTTTGAAACATAAATAGGAATCTCAGGACAATTTCACATTGTCTCTAGTGAGAACTGATCAGATTCCAGTTGACAAATTTATTGGACAAGATCTTAAACACTCCTCTCTCTCCTTTTGCCCTCTTTCTCTTCTCTCTCCTCCTCCTCTGCCTCTCTCTCCTTTTGCCCTCTTTCTCTTCTCTCTCCTCCTCCTCTGCCTCTCTCTCAGTGCAAATCAGGTCCTTGGGAATCACTCAAACATCGAACAAACTCAGGAAGGATTTGCCAACCTAGATGTTTTCATCCCCTTTTCTTTCCCCTTCACCCTGGGTCACAGCACTCACCCTTCTCTACATACTACATCTCAAACTCTGAAAGACCTCATTGAAGTCTTGCTTTTTAGGCTGGAGGGGCAGCACAGGCCTCCCTACTCCTGGGAGAGGGATGGAACTCTGCACTGTCCACTATCTCTAGAGAAGCCCACTTTCTCCAAATCCTTATTGCAAACACCCTTTCTTGATGGGGATCTGTAAGAGGTTTCACAATGAACTATCCAGTTTTATAACATTTCATACATAAGTGTGCTTCTTGATATAGCACTGGGGTTTGAACTTGCCAGGCATTTATGTCTTGGCCCCTTCAGTGATGGTATCCAACTTAACATCTTCTTTAAGAAAAAATTAATAATTTATACCTAAGGAAACAGCCTGCAGCTCAGGTTTATATTTCCTTGCCCTAGGAATAAGATTACTAGCTATGAGAGTTTGAGGCTATGGTACAATGGCTTCTGAGCAACCTTTACTTTCTAATAAATACTCTGAGTCTACTGCCCATGATTTACAGTTCATTCCTACAAGAGGGATATTAATGATAGCATTTTAAATATTAACTGCCAGTCAGTCCTCTTAGGATTCCAAAACCATTGCATGTACCTACCTTACTGTTTATTCATAATTTTGAAGAAAATTTTATAGGAGCTCTGAATTCTGCATCCTTTTTTACTGGTAACATCATCATGCAGTTGTTCAATAAAACTAATTACAAACTCAACTCTGGCTTTAGAATCATAAAATAGTTTGCTGTCTTCTCAGTATTGATGACCTGATAATTAAAATGAAGCCTAGTACAAAGCACATTTATTTTTCCCCTGTGAAGACAGTGGTACTTTGTAACTTTTCAAACTATATCTGCATATATTTAAAACTAGAAATAAATTGAAAAGCTTAGCCATCAGGACAGATGTTAAACTTACATGGTAGAATATAGGAGACAGTGTAGTGAGAAGGCATTCACACAAGACCATCAAAGCAACAGATGTTATAAACGTAGTATTGGGCTATATTTTGTGATTTATTTTAATCTCTTATAGACTATAAAATCACAATACATGCCAAGCACTACTGTCAGTGCTTCTCTGCTTCTCATAGGGTTTTCAATGGCTGATTGTTTTTTGGGAGTATGTTGCCAGATCCTTCTCCCAAGCCTACAGCACCTGATTTTCCCAGACGATCTCCCACCCATGTTCTAACCAGGCCCAATCCTGCTTAGCTTCTGAGATCAGAAGGATCAGATGCCGCAGTAGTATGATTGCAGGCTTTGGAAAATATATGTTGTCAGGAAAGAAAACATAAATGTGATATAATCACCCATTTATCTAAATTCCAAGGGGAAGTCTCAACAAGAATTAAATAATGACTTAACAATTCCTTTCATTGCTAGGACAGAAAAATCATAGGGATAAGATGACAAGAAAAGCCAGGAGCTTTTTCTCTGTAAGAATACTTCCCAGAGTCAGTCCTTGAACTTTGATTTATAAATTCCTTTCACTTAAATATGCAATTTTAGGATCTCCTCCAGAAATTGAAAAATAATTCAGGTATTTTTCATAACACAAAAATAAAGTGATTTTATTTATTTACTTCTTATTATAGTACTGATGGGCTGGGATTTAGCTCAGTGGGTAGAGCACTGCGCTGCAGTCTCTGAGGTCTCGAGTTCAATTCCCAGGACCACAAAAATGGGAGAAGGGCCTGGCTATCCACTCCCAAGGCAATCCCGAAACAGTCAGCCATTGAAAACCCTATGAGGGTCACTATGAGTCAGATATGGACTCAACAACAACAACAACTACAACAACAACAACATTATAGTACAAATGGTTGGACATATGGAAATTATAGTACTAATGGTTGGACATATGGAAATCACTTTAATATAATGAGCAACACTACTTATTGTTTACAGACACATAGTACACAAGGTATTTAATTACTTTAATCAGACAAGTAAAAATGTTAAAGTTATATTTCAGAATTGATTTGGGTTCAGAGTTAACTAAATATATAAATTGTATTGAGTTTAAATAGTATGGGCACATATCTCTATTACAGAATTTCTAATGTTTAGCAAGTTACTTGGGATCTGCATCATATACTAGAGAAGGACCTGGCAGACCACTCCTGAGAACAATCCCGAAACAATCAGCCGTTGAAAACCCTATGAATGGCAGAGAACCACTGACATAGTGCCAGGGATGCATAGTGTCAAGGAGTGTTTTGTTCTGTTATACAGATAGTTGCTGTGAGTCTGACCCAACTCGATGGCACCTAACAACAACAATAACATATAATGTTTTAAAAACACAACAGATCAGTGTGTACCAAGGACTTCTAATAGTACCTGGAATCTGTGCAAACTCAACAAACATGCATTAGTGCTGTGGTACACAGACACACATCATTTGTACATTTATGAACCTAAATGTGAATACACCCTTAAAACTTGTAAAAATACAGAATATCATTATAACTTCAAGGTAGGAATAGATTGCTTAGTTAAAACATAAAAAGAGAAGAACAATAAAGGAAAGAGAACACATTACATTACAGGATAATTTTAAATTTCTATACAAATAAAGTGACAGTATATGAAATTAAAATCAGGTACAGATAGGAATAGATAATTTTATAATAGAAGAGATTATGTTCAAGTCAGGAGACTAATGCAAAGCCCAATAAAACACAACCTGAATTACAATAAAAATATGAAAAGCAGATCCATTGTATTATAGCAGTTTAGAAACAAGAAAATGCAAAATAAATAATACTTCATACACACCAAAGTGAAAAAAATTAAAAGACCAACAATACCAAATGAGTGAGTGGAAATCAGAGAACTTATTCATACATTACTGGTGAATATCTACATTGAGAAAATTGTGCAATGTACCATACCACACAGCAATTTCACTACTAGAATTATTCTAAAGAGCTCTCAGGCATATGTTCAAGAAGAGAAATATGAGTATTGATTGCACCACTGTTTGTAATTAGGAATACTTGGAAACACTTTATATATCCATTAGTAAGACAAGGGCTAAATAAATTGAGGGATATTAAGTCAATGTACTAGCCTAGAGTTAAAATTAATTAGCTATAGCTACAGATCAAATTGGGATCATGTATATCAAATGAGATACAAATAAAATTATGATATATGTTATAAAATACACACATATATAGTATGAACACTTAAATGAAAAATAGTAAATTTATGGAAACTTCTTTCAAAGGGAGGAGGTGAGCAATATACTTGGACAAGGTCTGTAGGTAGCATTCTTTATCATTAGTTTTTATTTTCTTAAAAATGTATAGTACAAAAAATGTAAACATGTTTAATATGTCTTGGCAGTTGTTACACAGATATTCATTATGACACATTCTCCTTAGTTGTCTATGTTTAAAATATTTTTGTAAGGAATCAATTTAAAATACAGCAAATGTAATACATTTATCTACTTGTGTTATAAGTTTAAAGAGAAGCAAATATATCATAGTCACACTACTGTAAGTAGAACACCAGAGCATTTCTCTTCTCTAATTTTAACTTACTACACATTGACCACTTTTCCCAATCCCTCCCTCCCTCTTTCTCACCCATGCCTCTGGTAACAAATTTCTACTCTCACTTTCAATAAAATCAACTTTTTAAGATTATAATATGAATGAGATTATCTGGTATCTGTCCTTCTATACCTGACTTATTTCACTTAACATAATACCCTCCATTTCTACTCATGTTGTTGCAAGCAATAGGATTTCATCTTTTCTATAACTGAATAGTAAATAGTATTCTCTTACACACACACATATATACATACATACACACACGCACACACACACACACACATATATATATATACACACACACACATACACATATGGGGCTGGGATTTAGCTCAGTGGGTAGAGCGCTGCACTGCAGTCTCTGAGGCCCCGGGTTCAATTCCCAGCACCGTGAAAATGGGAGAAGGGCCTGGCAATCCACTCCCAAGGCAATCCCGAAGCACTCAGCCATTGAAAACCCTATGAGGGTCACTATGAGTCAGATACCGACTTGACGGCACCTAACAACAACCTACATATACATACGTACATATATATATATATATATATATATATATATATATATACACATACATACATACATATATATGTCACATTTTCTTTATTTAATGGTGGGAGAAAATTAGAATTTTTTTCCATATGGTGGCTACTGTAAATAGTGCTGCAATAAACATGGGAGTGCAGATGTCTCTTCTACACATTAATGTCATTTCCTTTAGTATAGTCCCAGTGCTGAGATTGCTGGGTCATATGTTATTTCTATTTTTAATTACTATTATTATTTTATTTATTTACTCATTTTGCAGTACTAGAGATTTGAAACTAGAGCCTAGTACATGTTGGCAAGTACTCTTCCACTGAGCTGCACACTTAGCCCATTTTTTTATCATATTTTATTCTATTTTATTATTATTATTTTTATTTTGAGGCAGGATCTCACAAAGTTTTGCAGGCTGCATGTAGTCTCAAACTTTCAGTCTTCCCACCCCAGGCTCCCGAGTTGCTGGAATTGTCACCAGTTATACTTTTAATTTTTTGAGGAAATTGCATTCTTTTTCCATAATGTCTGCACTAATTTACATTAGCCTGCAGCTGTAGCACTGTGTCACCTGATCCCGTCAGATCTCAGAAACTAAGCAGGGTCAGCCTGGTTAGTACTTGGATGGGATACCACTTGCAAACATAAGGTGCTGTAGGCTTGGGAGAAGGACCGAGAATGCTACTCCCAAAAACCAATCAGCCATTGAAAATCCTATGAATAGCAGAGAAGCACTAACAATACTGTTTTGCCTGTTGTACATAGATTCACTATGAGTCACACACTGACCTTCATAGGGTTTTCGATGGCTGATTGTTTGGAGATTGCCATATATATATATATATATATATATATATATATATATATGTATGTATGTGTATGTCACACACACTTGTGTGTGTGTGTGTGTGTGTATCCCCTTTTTCATTCAGCTGTAGTTAGTTCTCTACCACTATATCCTTGTAAAACCTATGATTTCAATAACTTTCAGAACTAAAACAAACTCTTATGAATTGACTTTTTTCAGAAGTAACCTTACAATTTTCAGAAAAAATTTAGGACTGTGAGAATATAAATAACAAGAAAAATAGTTCATGGTAATACAGTTATTCTATAATTATAATTTTTATTTTTACAATGACACTTTGATTTCATTTCTACAATGATACCCACTTTATAGTTGTAGAAATTGCAGTAGAAAAGCTAAATAATTTCCCCCAAATCACATGGTTTTATATATTGCTTCCATCCATCTTTTTTCTCCTTTCTCTAAGTTCATCCAATACCAAACCATTGACTTTCCAATGTGTCCTGATACCTCCAGGTGTCCCTTAATGTTTTAAGGACTAAAAGGCAAATCTGTCCAATCAAGTATGTTTTTATATTTGAAGGTCTCCAATATCTACTCACTTAGAGATTACCAACAACCCTAGTAGAGAAAAAGATAAAACATTTCTTATTTATTTTCTTGTTGTCAAAGTGGAGGAAAGAAATAGCAAAACAAAAAATAAGCAAAAAAAACCAAAATAAAATTCAACCCTAGTATTCACCAGGGCATATAATCAAAATGACTGAAAATTTCCTGAATATTTCTTAAAAGCAAATTTTGTTAAGATCATCTTAGTTTTAGAAATTCTGTTAGCAAAATATAGGATAGAAAAGAAGTGAATATTCACACTTATTGAAGAGAGTCAAAAAGTCTCTCAGCTGCCCAAGGCCATGTCATTAGGACTAAGACATGTATCTCTTCTTTTGTATTTCTCAATATTTCCCCCATTGACTGCAATTTTTAAGAATGCTTATCTTCAAGGCTTCTTGGGCACTAATGCTTTGTTTAATATACTGAATTGTAATATCCGATCTTCATCATTTTGCTTTCTTATATAAAAGGATGAATAGTTAGCTATGAAGCATACATTTGACAAAACGTTTTAGATTATATTGTTTTAATAAAAATACTGGCAAAGTAGCAGTGCTAGGTATAAGAGGTACTTGTGTAGATCTAAAACATTGTTGTTGTTGTTGTTGTTGTTGTTGTTGTTGTTAGGTGCCATCCAGTCAGGTCCATCTGACAAAGACCCTACCTACAACAGAACGAAACACTTTCTGACACTGCGCCATGGCAGGCACTATTGTCAGTGCTTGCCTGCTGTTCATAGGGATTTCAATGGGAAATTGTTTCAGGATTGCTTTGAGAGTGGGCTACCAAGTCCTTCTCCCATTTTTGAGGTGCTGGGGATCGAAGCCAGGGCCTCAGAGAGTATAGAGCGGCATTCTGCCAAGTGAGCCAAACCCCAGCCCCCATCTAAAACATGGTCATATATTAATTGGTCACAAAATACTAAGTGGAATTATTTAACTGACATTTGATTTTGGCAGAAACATAGGTATATTTGTGTCATATATATATATGCATATTCCTATATAGGCATCCCTCACATGTCTGTCAGCTTGTGCAGCAAGGGCTTGCACATTGCAGTGATGCAGCTGGGCCATCCATGGTGGACAGACTTCTACTGAATTTCTAGACTAAGACAGACTAGGGAGAAGGACTTGGCAGCCCACTCCCCAAACAATTAGCCATTGAAAACCCTATGAATAACAAAGAAGCACTGTCAAATGCAGTGCTGGAAAATGAGACCCCAGATTCGAAGACATTCAGGAAACAGCTAGAGAAAACAGCTGAGGAGGAACATGCCTCCTCAAAGTAGACATGACCTTAGTGATGGGAATGGAGTAAAGCCCCTGGGAATTCCTTTAGCTGATGTGGCATGACTCAAAATGAGAAGAAATTTAGTAGCTGCAACAATGGGCTCAAACATAAGAAGATCATGTGTATGACACATTTGGGTAGTGTTTTGTTCTGTTGTACATAGAGTAGCTAGGGATTGGACCCGACTCCATAGCACTCCAAAATACAGTTGTATTCATAAACATGCGTACATATACATGAAACCTATTGAATCAATGTCAGTTCTTTATGGATTTCTTCAAAGTCTATCCATGAGCCATTGATTTCACTCTGTATTATTGTTGACTTAGCTTTCCTTTTAGCGCTTTTTTGTTATTGCTGTGGTGGTACTTGGGAGTTGAACCCAGGGCCTTGCACATGCTTTGCAAATGCTCTGCCACTGGGCTGCACCACCAGCCTATTTTTCTATTTTTTATCTTGAGACAGGGTCTCACTAAGTTACATAGGCTGCCTCTGGCCTCGAACTAGTGATCCTTCTGCCTCCACTTCCCAAGTCACTGTGATTAAAGGCATGAGCCACTACGCTTGGCTCCTTTTATCACTTTTTAGTGACTATTTTCTTGTTTAATAGAATATGCCTCTGAAAGTTGATTGAAATAATGCCACCTTTGTTCAAGTTTATTTATGGGTCTGACAGTTGATGGGGGCTGCTGAAAATGAAAAAAAGCAAATGATTAACATGGAGTTTAAGAATGTATTTGATGTTAATTTGCATACCCTGTCCTTATTACTCATTTTCATAGATGGCTGACCTTTAGTTAGAGTCACCATGATAGTGGAATTCAGGAAAGTGGCACCTCTCCTCACTCACCTTAAAGGTCAAGGCCAACACTCAGGTAGCAATAGACAGAATAACAAGAAAGAATGGTGAGAATTTGTATAATCAAAATTTTATGTGACATGAGAGCCTTCAGAAGTGAAGACCCAAAGACATAGTGAGAACTGTTTCCTTTTATGCTTAGGTTCAATGAAACTGAAAACTGGGTAAAGATGTGATTGGAGGAAAAGGTCTGATCGAATGGGACTAGATTTAGGGGTGAGGGATCTACCAAGGACTATCTGTTTAGATTCCTCCTGACTTATCTGTAGCATTCCTTACTCCCCCCACGACAAGAGGCAGAGCCCTTGTGGAATAAGAGTCTTCAGGAAAGAAGGAAGAGAGAGTAGTTTTCTAGGTATTATGGCTTAGTTTGGGGAACAGGAGTCTAGTTTGGGGGGGCTGCCTTGGGGAAGAGAAATTCTGATTTATATAACTCCCTTAGGGGAAAAAAGAAGGACTGGAGATAGGAAGGTCAAGAGTGGATCAGAAAAGCTTTGCTTCTGAGACCTTCTGGTGTTTTAGTTCAAAGTGCTTGCATGCCCAAGTGCCATATTCTGAGTTCCAAAAGTAGAAAGAAGATTCTGAGTTTTGTGAGTCTATTACATTTTATAATTAAGTTTTTGATAACTAATACATTGAACTTCAATTTTTGAGTCTCTACAACTATAACATTTATGTAAGATATAAATGAAATCAGTAAGAAAAAAATGACAAAGATCACATTTTTGAAGATCGTTTTTTAAAATAGAAGAAATTCTCCAAGATTGAAACATTTATGCCAATTTTATCCTAAACCAAATAGTTTACTTCTGAGATAGAGATCTCTAAAACAAAGGTCCATACCAAAAGTGCTAACAAATCCTAAACTGTGGTGTTGCTGTTCCTGTTGATTGCTGTCATGATGCCATGCTATTACTTTATGCAAGAATTGAAAGCACTGATAATAAAGCCTAGCTTTGAAATATTGGAGATACCCCTCTCTCTCTCTTCTCTCTTCTCTCTTCCTCCATTCCCCCTCCAAGAGAAAAGCAATTAGAAAAAGACAATCTAACTAAATCCCCTGGGAAACAGGCTAGCTGCATCCACACTTCATTACCCTTCCTCTTTCTTCTCTTATATTTTCCACAAATGACTTGATTATGTTTACCTGACATCCTCAGACTTCCCTGCTGACTGGCTTTGAAGCCAAGATAGGCAATATTTTCTTTAAACATTCATACTTCATTGTAAAAAGGCCAGTCTTTGAGAGTGTATAGTTGAAACTTCAGTATGTCTGTGACTGTAATTTCCCAGAACGTAAAAGCACTTTCGGAAACTAGTCTCATACAATAGATGTGAGTGGAAGTAAGGTTGCTCTGGGGTATAAACACTCCACATTAGCTAAGCAAATGAAGTCAGAGGTTAGGCGTCTGTGCCATGAACAAGCAGCATGCCCCCTAGAAGGCTGATCAAATGGTGAACTCCTTTCAACGTTCAGAAGTCAGGGCTTTAGAAATACGGCTGCCATGTTTGGATGCTCTTTCACCTCCAATCCAGCAGGATAATGGCTCTAACTGTTGCAGGGAAATAAAATGCTTTTTCTAAGATGAAGCTTTTTGCAAGCATGGTCTGGGATGAGAGCCGTGAAAAAATAACAAGCAGCAGAGCTGATTTTCCTGAGCTCTCTTTGTGGACTGAGCTGTAAATCTGTAACAATGCGAAGGCTTCAGAGATTTCCTAGTTGCCCTCATAAGAAATAGACATCATTCTATTTTCTGACAGTGCAGGTAGTAGAGGAAGGCACATTTTCCCCATAGTGGCCAGGCCAGGAGTCTGAGTAACTAATCTGCTGATAATTAGATGTGATGTCTCAAATTAGAAGCCAGTATTACATGTGTGAATTAATGGCTCTTCATTATGTATTACTGCCTCCATTAATAAGCTGTGACTAGACTAAGCTTCACAGCTCTCTGTAGCTCAGGAGACTTCTGTTCAAGTGCAGTTTCAATCAAGGGCAGGACGAAGTGATGAATGTAGAGGCCAAAATATCCTGAATATGTCATAGAGGCAAGGCCATCTCAAGTGTCCCCGTTGTGTATGGAGCCAGTCACCCACATCGCCCAATGAGAAGTAAATGTGTGCTTAAAATCCACGCTGATGGTCAATCTACTAGACAGGTTGTCCGATGATGTTTATGGATTTGTTCTTCAGACTGGCCACAATTGGGTCCAGCTCAACGAGTACCTGGAACTTGGGTCTGGACTTGTGAACTCCAAGTCATTGAAATCCAAGCTGTGTTTAACAGGTGATAAAGCTGAATCTCGAGCAGTGGCTGGATTTAATGGGCTCTGCCGTGCCTCTCTTTTCTCACTAGTAACCTCTGACTGCACTGGCTTGCTGCTGCTGAACGGGCAGCATTTATGCTGTGAATAAAAAGCTCCTTTCCCTTCCTCTTCACCTCTTCCCAAATGCAGTGTTTCCAAACTCAGCTGGCTCTGAAAAATGAAAAGAAATTCTGTTGCCTTTGGAAAGTGTAGAGGGCAGTGTGGGTCAGTTCAGGCTGGTTAGCCTGCAGACAAGCTCTTCTTCCTGGTCCTTAACAAAGGGTGACCTTGTCCTCTGTTTGAAGCTAGATTTTCATATTTGGAGTTGGGGATAGGAATGACATATCAGTTTGTTACTGGTTAGGGAGGTCCATGCTTTTGTGTTTAACTAGATGAAAACCGTTCAATTTGCAGATTTTGAAGAATGTCTTTTCCAAACAGATTTCACTCTTTTAATTTCAAGTACATTTCCACCCATATGCAAGTCTCTCAAATTTAATACTACATATTTTTGTATGTGTATACACATATGTGGTAATACAAAAAAGAAAATATAAGATTTTTACTGTATCCCAATTCTGCATTATCCTTGTCTTTTCTAAATTAGCCTCAACCATCCTAACTTATCAGCTCCCTTCATTTTGCATAGAATGATAGTTTTAAATTTTATGGTTTCTGTAGAACCCACATGACTCCAGGTACTGTCCCATTACCTGTCTACGGATCAGTGCGTGTTTCATTCCTTCAGTTTACACACACTAAACATTTATGTTCCTGAAGGATGTGAACCCACAGATTTCTCTTCCAAAACTCAGAATAACTTTTGGAAAGAGTTCTCTTAATTTTAACTTTGCCAATGCTGTTGTAAGCTCCATTCTTTCAGCTATTCAAATTTACAACCAAAAAAGCAATCTTCTCTTTTCTTCTTCTCCATCATTTATAAACTATAATTAGTTTTACTTCAAAGCATTTCTAAAATCTACTGTTAATCTGTGATTTTTTTGCATAACAATCCCTAAATGCCATGCCGTTTATCTCTGTAAGAACCTATGAGCTGACATTATACTCACAGCTTTGAAGTCTCTAATCTTTCATTCATTTCTATTCATTCCAGTAAAAATCGCCTTCATCAAGCATCCATTTCTCTTCCAGAAGCCAACATACCCTTGTAGTTGCATCTGAAATTAAATTTATAGTTAAGAGAGCCACTTGTGACTGTTAATTACTATGTCCCACACAAAAAGAAAATAGGAGGAGAATTAAATTTGTCCAGCATCTATTCTGTGTCAGGCATTTTGCAGGCATCATTTTCTCTTAGACTCAGAACAAATCTGAGCAGAAGGAACTATTACTTCCTTACACGAGTGAAAAAAGTAAGACATACATATGAAGACATTTGCCTAAATGGACAGGGTCACAAGGAGAGGGTGGGGAGAACAGGAATGATATTTTGCCTCTGCCAAGAAACATGGGTACTGTAACGGGGTAACCATCATCTGCTTCCTCTAATCATTTGCACAGATAAAATCTCTAAGTATTTACTTTCAATATTCACACAGGTAGTTTGTGTACTCTGGAGATACAAAAAGAATGTTACAAAGGAAAACAGGAGAAAATACTGCCCTGATTAACTCCTTTTCCAGAGAATATAGTAATGGCCCCTGTGCTTTTGTTGAAAATTATATAACACAAATGATAGCGCTACCATATCAACACTTCACAACATGAAGAGATATCCTTAAAAATTACAGAAATTATAAATGGTGCCATCATAATCAGGTACATGCTGCTTAAAAGGATAATTTCTGAAAAAAATATTTCTCAGTTTGAATTAAAGTATACATTGGATGAAATATGGATGGTTCCTGTTAAGTACTTGTTAAGGAAAAATGTGGAACAACAAGCACCTCATGAATACTGGGAAGGGACTATTTTGAGAAATAATATAATGATCCATATGAGATATGGTAAATTGGGTTTGAGCTCACAAAACTGAATGTTACTTTTAGCTGTCTCCTCCACCAAAAAAGGTTAAAGCTAAACACTACTTCCCACTCTACTCAGCACATTTGAGTATAGTTGAGAGGGCAATAAAAATTCTATTATGGTAATGATTTAATTTGCATAAAGATTCCAAATATCATAAACTCTTATTTATGGAACTTGTAATAGTGTGAAAGGGGCTGGGATTTAGCTCAGTTGGTAGAGCACTGCACTACAGTCTCTGAGGTCCCCAGTTTGATTCCCAGCACTGCAAAAATGGGAGGACATACCAACCCACTCCCTAGGCAATCCTGAAACAGTCAGCCATTGAAAACCCCATGAGGGTTGCTATGAGTCGGACTCAACTCGAAGGCACCTAACAACAACAACAATAGTGTGAAAAGATCCATAAAACATGAAAACATAAAATGATAGATTCTAAGATTGAAATAAAACCCCCAGTGATCTTCAGCAGGCTCACTTTGGGGATCAGTTTGTGTTGTATTTGCAGAGCTGACCTGGTCTAAGAGCAACCTGAACAGGGCCAGCATTGACTCATTTCTTTGTCCCAAGGCCCAGGTGGCCCTGAGAGCCTCTGGGCTGAGCTTGCTGATGCTGTGGAGCTTTTGTCCAGGAAAAGGGATGCTGTGGCCCTTCGAGGGTTCATGAATCGAACCGGGTCAGATAAGCCCTGGGTTTATTTCCCAGCCTTTCCACTGAGTCCAAGCACTCAAGAAACGGTTTGGTTTGACAAGTGCAATAGCTATTGGTCTGCTTTGTGATTATGTTTTATTAGCACTTGCTAAGAACCACGGTGTTATATGGATTTTGAATCATTTGTCTACCCTGCACAGGCTGCCTCTAGCTGAGGGCCCCACAGGGCAAGCAGTAACCCCATCATCCTTCATCATGTAATATAAAAGCTGACTTTTTTTTCCTTGAGGGAGAAAATAAAGACAAAGATGCATTTTATACCTATTAATCTTTGAAGAGATTTTAGTTACTGATTTAAGAAAAGAAATTGTGATGCACATATGGTTTAGAAATTCAGTTTTATAATAGAGACTTCTCTGAGGTTAGAGAAGAGCATAAAATAACAAGAGAAATTAAACAAAATGTTTAATCTTAATTCATTGACTAAATTTCTAATATTAGTAGGAAAGCCAGTAATTTTAATGTTAACAAATATTTACTGGGCACTTATATATGCCACCTACTTCTAAAAACTTGACTCATTTCATCTCTTCTCAAGACACCAAAATGAGGAAGGTAGTATTATAACCACTATTTTACAAATGAGTAACTGAGGCTCAGTGAGATTAACTAACTTGCCTGAGATAACAGTAAATTTCAGACCTGTGGATTGACATTGAGATTTATAACTAGATGGTCTAACAAAACTAATCACCCATGTTCAAATCAATATTGAATGCTAATTGTATTAATAGGAATTAACAAGTAACAAGTGCATAGTATTTTACATGGATCGTCTGGTTTAATTTTAGCAATAACCCTATGGAATAGAAATTTCTATTTTTGTTGCCTTACAGATGAGGAAACCAAGCCTTGAATGGGTTAAATCACATTTTCAAAGTCACTCAAATAGTAATCATTACAGTTAGGATTCAAACTACCTACTCTAACAGTGGAATTATTTCTCTCAACCACCTTCACAATCCATTTTATATCCCCTGACGTAAGAAGTTATGTTACACATGCTGCACAGACATATGTAAGCGTACATGCACTCACAAGCATATACACACACATGCTCACAGTTAGATACTACTTGGTCACAGACTATGGGGTAATATTTGTGCATGAAACAAGAAATACAAGTGCTGTTGTCTTTGTTGTTAGGTACCATCAAGTTGGATCTGACTCAGCGACCCTCATAAGATTTTCAACGGCTGATTGTTTCGGGATTGCTTCAGGAGTGGATTTCCACTCCTTTCTCTCATTTTTGCAGTGCTGGGGATCAAACCCAGGGCCTCAGAGAGCAAAGCAGCACTCCATCAACTGAGCTAAACCCTGGCCCCAACAAGTGCCATAAGAAAAAGCAAAATCTTTTGTGTATGCTATAATAGATAACTTGCCATCTGCCTACTCCTGAGAAAGATTCCCAATTTTAGACTGCAATAAAAAGGATTGGCACAAATTTCGGTCCATTGACCCACGTTGCTTCATGATTTTTAGTGTTAAAAACAGAACATCAAAAATAAACTTCTACGTGAAAGACATTGTTCTGTGATTTGCCCCCTGGATAAATACATAAGTGATTTCTATACAGCATAAATATATATCATTTAAATAATTCAAAATAGCTAAGGGGATTGAAATAAATTTAAAAAGTGAGATTGCTAGCCTTTTGAAATAGTTACTAGAGCCCAACTGTTTTTTAAGGCCAATATTGCTCATATTTATTTCTCTTTACTTCCTATATACTGCTCAACTACTTAAAACAGTGCATAATTTTTAGCCTCTAATTTATGTATATGAGGTAATTCTGGCATATATACCACCACTGGCTCTCACAAATACAACAGTGGAGCAAATAAAAGCATATTTCATTTATTAAGCAGCAGAGTAGTGCTGTTCACTGTGCAACTGGTTTCTGGAAATATATTTTTTATGATCTGTCATAGCTTTTTTTAGTGCTTGACAAAAAAAAGGCAGTGGAGACAGAAAGGTAGAAAATGTTAACCTGGTTGTTGCCTTTATAATGGCCTCAACCACTCTATCAGATCTGGACTGGGAGGCTACATACAAAATATTGCAGTTCAACAAGAAGGTTAGATGCTTCTCAGATGGTAGACCTCTCCCCTAGGAAGCCACAAAATAAATGGGCACATCTCTCTGGGACAGTAATCTTAACACTCTTTAATATGTTTTTCCATGCAAACAAATACAGATAAATCATGGCAAAGAGGGAGAGATGTCAAAGTTCTTTTATGAGAATAGATCACATGTGAAAGAAAGTTTACATACACAGAAAGTCCCTTAAGAGTCCATGATCCAATCCCTCTTTATTATCTATTATTCATTTATTTAATCATTCATTCATTTATTTTGCTGTATTTGGGGGTTGAACTCAGGGGCTCTGCACACATTTTATAAATGCTCTACCAGTGGGCTGCACCTCCAGCACATTTTCCATTTTTAATCTTAAGAAAGGGTCTCACTAAGCTACATAGGCTACCTCTGGCCTCAAAACTGCCATCCTTCTGTCTCTGTGGCTGGAGTTGCTGGGATTACAGGCATGAGCCACCGTGCCGAGCTCCCAATTCCTCTTTGGAGATCATAGGTTCACTGTCCTGGGGTTTAGCTCAGTGGGTAGAGTGCTGCTCTGCAGGACCTGGGTCTGAGGACCCAGGTAGATCCCCAGCACCATAAAAATGGGGGTAGGATGTGGCAGTCCACTTCTGAAACAGTCAACCATGGCACCTAACGACAACATCAAAGTTCACAGTACTTACTATTACAGAAGTGGAAGCTTCTACTTGTAATTTTTTAATATACAGCTTAATGAGTTTCATTATGATGTTTCCATCCATGCATATCATTGTACATTACTCATGTTCATCTCCTCCATTCCCCTCTTATGGCCCCCCTCTCCCTATTCGCTCCCTCTCCACCAATGGTCCCCTTTCTATTCACTTTTCTTGTTTATATGTATATCCATGTATCTGTAGATAGATGTTGTTGTTAGGTGCCTTCCAGTCCAGTCTGACTCCTGCAATGCTCATAGGGTTTTCAAGGGCTGATTGTTTTCAGGATTGCTTTGGGAATGGGTTGCCACGTCCTTCTCTGGTGTAGATGGCAGACATACGAATATACCCAGATTTGCCTTAAGGACAAAATATATGATATTTCCTTTCTTTTCTCCCATTACCCATTTTTCTTGAACTTTCCCCCTTCTCTTCAGTCCATTATCTTTCCCCATATAGGTCCCTGCTACTTTCAAGAACTAAATATTTTAATATTGAATATATTCAATATATTCAATGTATAACATATATTGAATATTGAAATCTAACATCCACATATGGGAAAAAAACATGATGTTTGTCTTGCTGGGTCTGGCTTATTTCACTTAAAATGATGATCTCTAGTCCCATCCATTTTTATAGTCTCTACTTACTAGAAGTTACAGCAAATAAGGTTAGCCATTACTTCTACAACAGGTTCAACTGTCTTAGATCAATTTCAAAATGGCTAATATGAATAGCAATGGTTATATAACCAAATTTTGTTTTGTATATGCCTTGATTTTACTCTACAGAAACTGTGGCCAAAACACAACTGTATTTCTGTATTTTGTATTCTTGACAAACACGTCAGAAATCCTGAACATCACTATTGATGACCTATGACTCATTTTAGTGGGTTTATTCCATCCTTTTCAGAATTTGATAGAGGCAAAAGGAAAGTTAAAAAGAAAGACAATCATCAGAATGACATGGGTATGTAGCTAAATTGTATATTCTTAAAAATCAATTTACTCATTTTCTTGTTCCTTGAGGTTGGTTGGTTGGTTGGTTGGTTCCTTGAGGTTTTTATAAAGAGGTCCAAGAAGAGACTCCAAATAAGAGAAAATTTAGCCTTTTATACTAGTAAATTTTCAAGTATCTTCAATATTCAAGGAGAAGTAAATGAAATAGTTCTGTATACTATAGACTCTTTTTGTTTTGATTGTGTTTTATGTACATATTGAATGCTAGCATGAACTTTGACAAAAATGCCACACAAAGTTATTTCAAAAAGAATTTTTTTCTAAAAAAGTAATTACAATCTTATTTTTGTTAAGTTCATGTTTTTAATTCATTCTAAATTAATGGTTTTTAGATTATTAAATGGCTTTGTGATACACTCTTACCTGGGTGCCAATTTCAGAGATAGAACATCTGTCCTCGAGGTGACTAATACTGATGTCTTAGGAAACAAACATTAGTTTTCAGACTTCAGTCTCCTCAGATGGTGCCCCTTTAGCTCAGAAGTTCTGAAATACATTATTCTAGTTTTCATGTGCATATGTATAAAGATGATAATTTTTTTAACAATTCATTTTACTTTCTTATGAAAAGTGTTACAAATATTATGATGGTAGTAAGTCTTTCCTTCTTTGACATATAGGATGACCATAGAATATAAATAACTAATTTGTTATTTTTAATCACCATGCTATTCCCCTTGCCTTGATTCTCTAATCAAAGCACCATAAAATATGTTATATTTATAGGCAGAATATCCAATGCTATTAAGAAAATTATAGAAATAAGAAATTAGATGTCAAAACTTAGAAGGAGAGAAGGAACAGCATCACAGTTTCCAGGTGATAAGATTGGGTATCTAGCAACACAAGAAAAATCAACTACAGAACAATTTTGTATTATAAGAGAATGTGTTTGGTAGGTTTTTAAGCAGATTTTTTTTTAGGAAGAAATAATTTTCTTTCTCTTAGTACAAGAAAAAACATTGTGAAATATCAATTTTAAAAGTCAGTTTACCAGATCAATAAAAAATTTAAAAACTTAACAATAAGTATACTAGAAAGAAGACTTTGTAAAGAAAATTTTAACGAAACACTAAGGAAGATTAAAAAACTGAATACAGTTGGGCACAGTGGTATGTACCTCTACCTACAGCAACTTGAGAAGCAGGAGCAGGAGGATATGAAATTTGGGCAACTTAATGAGACCCAGTATCAAATAAAAAATTAAAAATGGTCTGGAGGTGCAGCCCAGTTGTAGAACACTTGGGGAGTATGTGCTGTGAGACCCTGGATTCAACTTTCAACTATGGCAAAAATAAGTAAATACTTAAATTAATTAATATATGTTGTGGTGGTGGTAGTTGTGGTTGTTAGGGACTGTCAAGTCAGTGTCCGACTCATAGCGACCCTGTGTACAACAAATGAAACACTATTGTCAGTGCTTCTTTGCTAGTCATAGAGATTTCAGTGGCTGAGTGTTTGGGGAGTGGGCTTCCAGGTCCTTCTCCCAAGCCTACAACACCCAGTATTCCCAGGTGGTCTCCTATCCAAGGACTAACCAGGCCGAACCTGCTTAGCTTCTAATATCCAACCGGATTGGGTGCCACACTGGTATAGCTACAGGGTAATTAATACATATATACATACATAGCACAATTAGGTGTTCTGCTATTCCCATTTTCTGAAGTGTTATCCATAATTTGTTATGATCCACATAATCAAATGCCTTTGCATAGTCAATAAAACATAGATAGACATCTTTCTGATATTCTCTGCTTTCAGCTAATATCTACCTGACATCAGCAATGATGTCCTTGGTTCCCTGCCCTCTTCTGAATCCCACTTGATTTTCTGGTAATTCCCTGTCTATATACTGGTGCAGTCATTTCTGAATGATCTTTAGTAGAATTTTGCTGGTGTGTGATATTAATGATATTGTCCGATAGTTTGCACATTCAGTTGGATCCCTTTTTTTGGGAATAGACACAAATATGGATCTCTTCCAGTCAGTTGGCCAAGTAGCTGTTTTCTAAATCTGTTGTCATAGACATGTTAACACCTCAGGTGCTGCATCTGTTTGTTGAAACATCTCTATTGGTATCCCATCAATTCCTGGAGCCTTGTGTTTCACCAGCTCTTTCAAGGCAGCTTCCACTTCGTCCTTCAACACCATTGGTTCCTCTTTGTATGCAACCTCTTGGAATGGTTGGACATCTACCAATTCTTTCTTGAATAATGACTCTGTGTATTCTTCCCATCTTCTTTTGATGTTTCCTGCATCATTTAATATTTTCGCTGTAGAATCTTTCACTACTGCCACTCGAGGCTTGAATTTTTTCTTCACTTCCTTGACCTTGAGAAACACAGAGCATGTTCTTCCCTTTTGGTTTTCTGCCTCCAGCTCCTTGCACATGTCATTATCATATTTGTTTTTGTCTTCTTGAGCTGCCTTCTGAAATCTTCTGTTTAGTTCCTTAACTTCCTCATGTCTTCCTTTTAATTTAGGTGCTTGACGTTCAAGGGCAAGTTCTAGCATCTCTTTTGACATGTAATTTGGTCTTTTCTTTTTTTTTCTTGTCTTTTTAAGAACTTTTTGCTTCCTTCTTGAATAATATCTTTCATGTCATGCCACAACTCTTCTGGTCTCCTATCATTTGTGTCTAATGCATTAAAGCTATTTTTGAGATCATCTCTGAACTCAGATGGAATACCAGAACACCTAATAGTGCTCATGAGAAATCTGTCCATGAACCTGGAGGCAGTTGTTCGAATAGAACAAGGAAACACTGAGTGGTTTAAAGTTGAGAAAGATGTGTGTCAGGGCTGTATACTTTCACCCTATCTCTTCAATTTATACGCTGAGCAAATAATCCGAGAAGCTGGACTTTATGAGGAAGAATGTGGCATCAGGACTGGAGGAAGACTCATTAACAACCTGCGTTATGGAGATGACACCACTCTACTTGCTGAAAGTGAAGAGGATTTAAAACATTTACTGATGAAGATCAAAGAGCATAGCCTTCAATATGGGTTGCAACTAAACATCAACCAAGCAAAAATCCTTAGGACTATGTCAGCACGCAACTTCACAATAAGTGGAGAAAAGATTGAAGTTGTCCAAGATTTTGCTTTGGTTGGGTCTATAATCAACACCCATGGAAGCAGTAGTCAAGAAATCAAAAGATGCATTGCTCTAGGAAAAGCTGTGTCAAAAGATCTCTTTAGACTATTGAAAAGCAAAGATGTCAAATTGAAGACAAAGGTGCATCTGACTCATGCCATGGTATTTTCAGTCGCATCATATGGTTGTAAAAGCTGGACATTGAACAAGAGAGACAGAAAAAGAATTGATGCTTTTGAATTGTGGTGCTGGACACAGACGTCTATTGAATATACCATGGACTGCCAAAAGAACCAACGAATCTGTCCTAGAAGAAGTACAACCAGAATGCTCCTTGGAAGCAAGAATGGCCAGACTCGTCTTACATATTTTGGACATATAGTCAGGAGAGATCAATCCCTGGAAAAGGACATCATGTTTGGGAGAGTGGCAGGTCAACGCAAAAGAGGAAAACCCTCCACCAGATGGATTGAGACAGTGTCTCCAACAATGGGCTTAAACATAAATAAGATCGTTTGCCTGGCACAGAATCAGCAAGTGTTTCGATCTGTTGTACATAGGGTCACTATGAGTCAGACTTGATGGCATCTAACAGCAATAACAAAAACAACAACAACAACAACAACATAGATGCATACAAATAGTAATACACATTCTGTCATTAGCTAGAGAAACTCAGTATTAATTCAATAATTCTAATTTGAAAATATTACCATTGTAATATGTCAGTATTTTTTTTGCCCTTACTGGAATTAGTCAACTGATTGTAAGTTTATTCTAAAAACAAAATGAATAAAATAATCTAACACCCACACATAAGTGGTCTCAAAACTAAATGGAGAAAGCAGAATGCAGAGATAGGCATGACTACCAATTTATAGTGTGAGCAAAATACTTTTTGGAAGTTAACCTACTTCATTCTTTTAAACTCCCCTTGATCAATTATACAGCTAAATGATAGCAGGGCCTTATAGCAACAACTGAGATGAAGATATAGAATATTAACATCACTGGAAGTCTCTATTCCATCCCCTCCCACTTATTGCCTGCAGCCATACCACTGGGGCATCGAATCCCATCAGATGTCAGAAGCTAAGCAGGGTCAGGCCTGATTAGTACTTGGATGGGACACCACCTGGGAACACTAGGTGCTATAGGCTTGGGAGAAGGACCTGGAAACCCATTCCCAAAAAACAGTATGCTGTTGAAAACCCTATGAATAATAGAGAAGCACTGATGATACTGTTTAGCCTGTTGTACATAGGTCACTAAGAGTTGGACACCAACTCCAGGGCACCTAACAACAACAACCCACTTATTACCACCTCCAAAAGGAAATCACTAATTTTCTGTCTGTAACATAAACTTGTCCTGTCTGTGTTCGAGCTTGATATAAATAAAGCCAAGTATATATTGTTTTGTATTTAGCATGTCCACTCACCATTATATCCTTAAGATTTGTCATCTTATGTCATATGTCATAGTTTACCATTCTATTGTTGATGGACATTTCACTTGTTGGAAATTTTTGTAAAAAACCTATTGTGAATGGGACTGTTTCCTGGTTTCTTTCTTTTCCTGGTCATTATTAGTGTAAAGAAAAGCCACTGATTCTTGTATGTTAATTTTGTATCCTTCTACTTTGCCAAAGGTATTGATCAGCCCTAAGGGTTTTCTGGTGGAGTCTTTGGGTCTTGTAAGTACGGGATCATGTCCTCTGCATATAGGGATAATTTGACTTCTTCCTTTCCTATTTGGACCCTTTTTATTCCTTTCTCTTGCCTTATTGCTGTGGTTAATTACTGCATTGGATACCAGTGGAGACTATGGACATCCTTGTCCTATTCTGAGCTGATTCTTTGGAAAGATAAAAAAGATTGACAAATCCTTAGCCAAACTAACCAAAAGAAAGAGAGAATAGACTCAAATCAAGAAAATTAAAGGTAAAAAAGGGAACCTTACAATAGATACCAACAAAATCCAGAGAATTATTAGGGAATACTTTGAAATATTATATTCCAAAAGACTGGAAAAGTGAGATGAGATGGGTAAATTCCTAGACACATATGATCTGCCAAAATTAAGTCAAGAAGATATAAACAACTCAAACAGACATATAACAACCAGTGAGATCAAAGCAGTAATGGTCTCCCAGCAAAGAAAAGCCCAAGGCCAGATGGACTCACTACTGAATTCTACAAAACCTTTAAAGAAGAATTAACACCAATGCTTCTCAAATTATTGCACAAAATATGGAAGTAACACTACCACCTTAATTCTATGAAGCTGATATTATCCTCATAGCAAAACCAAATAAGGATACATCAATATAGGGAAACTACAAAATCCCTGGTGAACTTAGATTCAAAAATCCTTAATAAAATACTTTCAAATCAACTTCAGCAACACATTAAAAATATTATGCATTATGATTAAGTTGGTTTCATCCCTGAGATGCATGACTGATTCAACATTTACAAAATAAATGTAATACAGCATACAAATAGACTCAGAAACAGAAACCACATGATTCTACCAATAGATGCAGAAAAGATCTTCGACACAGTTCAGTCCACATCTTTTTCTGATAAAAGCCTTGAAGAAACCAGTAATTGAAAGAACATACTGAAACATAATAAATAATAAAAATATAATGAAAAATATGAGAATAAAATAAATATGAGAATAATAATAATAAATAAAAAATATGAAAAACCTACAGCCAACATCACACTATATGGGGAAAAACTGAAAGCATTTCCCCTAAAATGAGGAACAAGACACAGGTGTCCACTGTCTCTCCTAAGATTTGCTATATTTTTGACCATATGAATTAACATTATCTTAAGAGGCCAAGTGTTAAGCCCAATGCTTTGTTTTGATTTCCACTATATTTTTCTTTAGTTTTTCAGTCATTTTTACGCTGGTACTTGATTACCATAGGTTCAATGTTTAAATCCTTCCCAAATTCCTACACTGAAACTTTGTCATCAATGGTGTTAGGAGATGGGGCCTTTGGGAAATGACAAAGCCCTTGTCAGAGAGTTATATCCTTAGAACAGAGGCCTAAGCAAGGTGCTTGCCCTTCTATCAAATGAAGACAGTGAGAAGGGGCCGTTTGTGAGGAATGAGACTGCACAAGATACCAAAGCTAACAATACCTTCTCACTATGTTTCCCAGTCCCCAGAACTGTGAGAAATGCATTGCTGTTGTTCCTAAGTCATCTATCTATAGTACTTCCTTGTGGAAGCCCAAATTGATTTAAGACATTAATATAATAGATCCTGAATATTATTAAGAAGCTCTTAATATTAAAATATTAATAGAGACTCTTTTTTATTTTCTGTACAGTTGGGTTGAACTCAGGGCGTGCACATGTTAAGCAAGTGCTCCACAATTAAGCTGCACTACCAGTTACTTTTTCATTTTTTGTTTTGAAATAGGATCTTAGTAAGTTGTGCAGGCTGCCTCTGGCCTTGATCTTGTGATCCTCCTGCCTCAGGCTCCCTAGTCACTGGAATTATAGCCCCCAGCAAGACACACAATATTATTTTTACTGAAGAAATTTTCTTCTAACAGGCAGAAAATAACACCTTTAATTAATGTGAAATTCTCATTAGCTTTACTGAAGTCCTTTTTTGCGTCAAAGCAAAACTGGAAGCATTTAAAAATTTTCATTTCCAATATGACCTTTTCAAAGATTTGGTTTACTTTGGAGTGTAAGAATTTTAACACTCCAAAATAGCCTTGCAGAGACTTATTCAATTGGTTTAAGTGATAAAAATAGTGCCTCCTAATTAGTTTAGTTTGAGCAGTCATTTCTAATGTTCAAACTGTTCAACGAAATTTGGATTGACAGTTGTTTAAATGTACTAAGTAGATTCACTTTTCAAATCAAAATATTTTGCTGAAAACTTTTCTACCATGAATCTATATTTATTTACGTATTAAAAAATTATGAGCTTTCTGTCAGGTTTTCATAGTTTTTTTTTTAATTCTTAAGTGAACTAATCATTCTTTAATAAAGTCAGTCATTTTGTATCATCATCCGGACATGTTAGTTTTCATTTCCTCTTCAAGTAGTTTGAAACAATCAATCTCTGTGAATGAAGCATTATGACAATGTCAAGATTTTATTTTATAATAATAGTCAAAAATTTCTCAGGAAGCCAACCACTGACATAATATCAGTAAAGAAGCCAACTCAGCATTTTCTAGAGAAAGATAAGACATTAAATATATTATTGTGTTTTCTTATTTTGGATTGTACTTGGCAGCACAAAACTATCATTCATAAATTTCATCAACATCTACAGCTTTTACAAATAGTATCTCGACATTTAATAGTGAAATCTGCTCACCAATCTGAAAGGAGAAACTATTGTTTTCCCATTCATTGCCCTCAAATCTCTTTACCATCAATTGATAGATCTTTAGTATTTCAATTTATCATACTGTTAAAGAATGGAATCTTTAGTTTACCTAACTGCACCTTAACCTAAAATTTAATCACTATAATTTTTACATGCTGGCATCATTATTTAATCACCAACAATGTGACATTTTTTTGTAGATAATAATTCCTGCTGCTAAATAACTTGATTCTTAAGGCCTTTTTACTGAATGCAAAATTTCTTCTAAAAAATTTACACTGCGCTTTATCATAAGCCACAGTGAACTCTACATGACTCTGTGACCAACCCAGGCCAGAAGGGGAGCACTTCTATACCTCTGGCCTAGCAGAGGTATTGTTGCTGTTGGGCAAAAGAGATTGCTGTAACAGGGCAAAAGAGACTATGCTGTGATTGGTGCAAACACAAACGTTCATTTTCATAAGAGATTTCTGTGATTGGTGCAAACTCTCTTTCCTTGGCTGCATAAGAAGGCTCTCTGGCTCACTTAGGGAGCTATCCAGAAGACACCCTCCTGTGACATCCCTTGATGTTGCAACATTAGGCCTAATAAAATGCTTCTCTCATGTGGTCTTTGCCTAATTTTAGTAGTGTGAGATGAGCTGATAACACAAAGAAAGAAGTCTCGGAAACAGTGGAATAGCAAAGATGGCAGTAGTGAGGGACAGCAGAGACAATGGAGCAGCAGTGACAGAGACAGCAGAGCAGCCAGAACACCAAGATGCAGAAGCAGCAAAGTGACTGACTGCTGGACAGCTGAAGAAGAGGTGATGGTGTAATTTCAATGATCAGTAACAGTAGAAGGAGCAGCAGGAGAAGCAGCAGCAGCAAAATGTGATTACTGGCTCCTGAAGAGTGGCAACAGTGACAATGACTATAGAAATAAGAAGCAGCTGAATAGTACAAGAGGGCAACCAGGGCAGGAAGAAGAAAGATGGCAGAAGAGAGAGAAAAGGCTATAAGGAGAGAGAAAAGTGAAACTGCAGGCTTAACCACTGGAAGAGTTCCAGAGAGATGTTCAATCTATAGGACTGTGAGTCTCAGACACCCCAGGCCCAGGAGCTGTAACACTGGCCACCGTCTAGGACTGAGGAATCTTGTACTCAGCCCTGGAGAGAAGCTGCAATACCAGCTCCTATCAAGGGCTGAGGAATTCTGATACCTAGGCCCACCTGGAAGCTGCAACACCAGCTGCTATTGAGTACTGAAGAATCTGTACCTTCCCAGCCAATATAAGAGCTGAAACACTTATGAGCTTAGGAATCCAAACTTCCTGGGCCTACATAGGAACTGTAACACTTGAAAGGCTAAGGAATCCTAACCTCCTTGTCCTACATGTCCTCCTTGTCCTAACACTAGATGGCGAAAATTCCATTAGGCTTCAAAGCCTAAAAATAATCCCCTATACTTGAGGCTCCATCATCTAGATCTCAGACTCTGCCTCTTCGGCTCCTGCATCTACAAGCTTCTGCTTGTACATCCACAGATTCCTCTTCTAGACCCAAGGCCCCACTGTTGAAATAATTCTTCTCTCTTGGAGATTAGCACATGTTTGCAGGTTAGTAGTTCTATTAGACAATTTTCCTGTCTAAACAGTCTGTGAAGATTGATGGTCTTCCTTCATTTTGTTCTGTCTCTTTCTTTCAGTCAAAATTAACCATGTTTTTAATGGAATAAAATTCTCAAAATCTTTAAGGGTTTCCTGTATATGTCAAACAATGCACACCATTAGCTTGGCATGTCATATAGTTCCTCCTAGAAGATCTCAGATTTACTTGTGACTTCTGCTGAGATGATTGAATAGATCCATGAGTCACATGTATAATTTATCTAGGAAAAATTTGTGTAGCCCTACCTTGACCTTCTCTCAGGGCACATTTTCTTAATAGTGAATCTCCTAATTTTGGGATTTTTCAACTAAATTTTGGAAATCTCAACTAAATATCCAAGTTCATTATTTACAAGTTCTTCTTTCCACACCACTCTAGAACACAATTTAGATGTGTTCTGCCACTATATAGCAATGATCATTTTTCCTCCAGTTTCCAATAATACATTCATTAACTTCAGAGCACTCAGTAAAAGTGCTTTTAATATTAATATTTATGTCAAAATACGTATATAGAGATATGTTCCTCAATAACTTTTTATTCCCCCTTGGGGAGCTAACCCAGGGTGTCATGCAAGGCAAGTGGTTTAATCATTAAACTATATCCTTAGTCTTTAGTTTTTTGAGACAGGATCTCACCATGTAGTACAAGATGGCCTCAAATTCATGATCCTTCTGCCTCTGCATCTCAAGTGCTGGAATTATAGGCCTTCCATAACTTTTTTCTTCTTTTTTTCTTCTCTCTCTCCTTTTTATGGCATTTAGGGGTTGAGCCCAAGCCCTTGCACATACTTTGCAAGTGCTCTCCCACTGGGCTGCACCCCCAGCCCATTTTTAAATTTATCTTGAGACAGGGTCTTGCCAAGTTATGTAGACTGCCTCCAGCCTCCAACCTCTGATCCTCCTGCCTCTGCTTCCTTAGTCACTCAGATTACAGGAGTGAGGTACCTCACCTGGCCCTACTCTTGGGGTACTTTTGAGAAATCATCAGAAGCAATTTTAATGTCCATAATTCTGCCAACGTCTATCCAAGGAAATGCAGGCTTTTTCTATCATGTACCTCAAACTTCTTCCATTCTCTGCCATTACCAATTTTTATAGTCACTTCCTGGGAGAAGGACGTGGCAACTCACTCCCAAGGCAATCCCTAAACAATCTGCCATTGAAAACCCTATAAGGGGCTCTATGAGTCGGACACAACTCGATGGCACCTAACAACAACAACAACAACAACAACAACAACAACAACAACATAGTCACTTCCAAAAGTTTAGGCAGCAGAAGCTGGAAACTTTCAAGCAGTAGCTGACACTTGAATCTGGATATAGAATTTCCTCTTCCCAGAAAAACCCACAATTCCACTTTTAAAATCTTTCTACTGACTAGACTGGTTCTGTCCAGATTATCAGGAATAATCTTTTCATAAAGTTAACTGATTATAGATATTAATCACCTCTACAAAATAGCTTCATACCACTACTTAGATTAATATTTGATTGCATAACTAGGAACTCCAGCCTAGCCAAATTGACACATAAACTGATCATCACAGTTAATTTGAAGAATGTGTATTAATCCCAGGTGTACAAAGCTTTATTGTTTTATTACATATAAAATGTCAACTGGGATTTTTCATAAATGGAGATTATTTTCCTGTTGCAATCACCTATGTTGATGTTGAAGAAACTTTTATGTGCCTGTTCACTCTGTGATGCATTGGGAAAAATATGCTTGGTGACTTCAGCTGCCTAATGGGTAGAATAATAAGGAATTCAACCTGGGTATGGGAAAAAGACAAAGTTGGTATTAATATACCAAATACAGTTTTTTAGAATTATCTCTGACATTCTTACAAGGTTTTTCTTACAATTAGATTTTTAAATAGAGATTTATAATATATTTTCTGTAAATTACAAACAGACTTTGGAAAGGAACTCACTGAAATTATACAAAGATAATAATAACTGATATTGTAAAAGGAACCAAGAGCAGTTTGTTCTTGTCAGTGGTGGTGGTTTTATTGTCTGAAAGAACACAGAAAACTGGCCAAAAAGTGTAGAAGAATAACTTTATGGAAGGTAGTATAGGTATAATATAAATGTTAAAAATATTCTTAGGTGTATGTCTAGGTTTTGACCCTGACGTGGTGCCCTGTTCCGTCTTTTCAGAAAAGCACTGCCCTATAGGCTCCAGATATGTACATGTTTCTGGGGTAATTATGATTCTATGTACTCACATTGCCAAAAATTTTAGTGATGTTAAAGATGTTTTACACAGAAAAATGTATAGTTATTATTAATTATATATAGATAAGCCTGCAGCCCTAGCCCGGCATCAATTCAATCAGATCTCAGAAGCTAAGCAGGATCAGGCCTGGTTAGTACTTGGATGGGAGACCACCTGGGAATATCAGATATTGTAGGCTTGGGAAAAAGACCTGGCAACCCACTCCCAAACATCCATCCTCCGTAGAAAACCTTATGAATAGTAGAGGAGCACGGACAATAGTGTTTCACCTGTTATAGGTAGGGTTGCTATAAGTCAGATACCGACTTGTCAGCACCTAACAACAACAACAACATATATAGGTAGGTTTAAGTATATATTATAGTAGCAATAAATATGTATATAAAGCTGTTTATGAATAGAAAAATGTTTAAGAAATATATATGTATATAAAAGGAGTTTTCTATATATGTATATATTTGTTATTCTATACTTCTATAATAAATATAGATAATATACTTATTTATATTGATTGTATATATATTTACAAATAGCTTTATTTTAATAGAGATAGAAAGAAAACATACTAATCTCTAGTTGTAAATTTTTTCCATTTAAATATTTATATATATCAAAATTGAATGATGGAACAACTGTATTTGTATTACCTGCAATATATACAAAGTTATGATATTAGTATACAGAGGAACAAATGATGGGATTACTTGATCTAAAATTTTGACTCAATATTAGCATTATCATATAATGACACTGTAACAGTAACAGTAGGACTAGATTCTAACTTATTAAGAAAAGCAGATTTGTAAACTATTAAAGATAAAATGTATTGAGTCAGGAATTAAAGAGAATAAAATAGATCTGTGAAATTGACCTTTATAGATGTGAACATCTCTGTGTAACACTATTGCATGGACTTTCCATTTTTATTATTTGTTATGTCATATACACTTATGAATTTGTTAATAATTTTTAAATAAAAATTCAGTATGCAAGTAGATAAATTCCAAATTGACTATGTAAGGGCAAAAGGAACCTCCCCTCTGTCCTGTCCTACGACTGAATCTGAAATAAACTGACAAGAGAGGGATTACCAGGAGGAAAACCATTTTAGTTATGGGCATGCATGGGAGCCTCAGAGAAGAGTATGTGGCTCAAAGCAGGGGCCAGATGGTTGAAATTCTTATAGCATATAGGAACAGGGTCAGGGGCTTCTGAGTACATGGTGACATGGCATTAGAGGGGCCGAAGAAACAGCTGATGAACAAAGGCTTTCTTCCTATGTGAATAGTCTCTCTGGTGGCAATTCTGGATGGAATTAATGGAGAAACAATGTGGAGGGATAAAGGGGGAGAGGAAAATCTCAATGTAAACAGTGCAACTTTGTGAGTAAATGGGAAAAACAGGGGAACATAATCCAAATATGCATTTGAGTTTTACTACATATTAGTCAAAAAGTTCCACAAACCTTGTAAATTGATAAAAGTGTAACCAAAAGTGATATAATAGTTGCAAAATGGAGAAAGCAAATGCTGTATTACTCAGTACCCTACCAACATTTACCAATAAAAAGGAAAAATACTTTAAAAATGAATTAATGGTGTATTTAGCATAAGTGGTTGGAGAACCTTAATCATCTTTCCTATGGGTTGATCTTTCCTAGTTAATAAGATTTCAGGAAGGGAATCCAAGAGAAGTGCATGTCTTTTGGAAGAGATTTCTCCAGTAATTTAAGGAAACTTCAGAGTGAATCACTCCCTGGCTTGGGGAAAACAAGGGGAGTCAGAGAGATCTTCCTTCTGAGACAACTTTTAAGACCTTATTGTTGTTAGGTGCTGTCAAGTCTTGTCAGACTCATAGTGACCCTTACAGCATTTTCAATGGCTGATTGTTTCGGGATTGCATCAGGAGTGTATTGTCACGTCCATCTCCCATTTTTTGTGGTGCTGGAAATTGAACTCGGGACCTCAAATACTGCAGACTGGTGCTGTACCAACTGAGCTAAATCCCAGCCCCTTCCAGCCCCTTCCAACCCCTTTAAGGCCTTAGGTTTTCCCTTAACTCAAAGTATGCATCATGTCAAAGAGCTATACTTCAGAGTATAATTTGTTTTCTAATCCCCAACAACATCTGCTCTCAGCCCTTGTCCATCACTTACAGAAAACTACTCTTACCAGTTTGATTTTGGAAGTCATTCTGTTAGGTTAGGGTTAGGTGCCATCGAGTCGGTATCCGACTCATAGCGACCCTCATGGGGTTTTCAATGGCTGACTGTTTCGGGATTGCCATGGGAGTGGATTGCCAGGCCCTTCTCCCATTTTTGTGGTGCTGGGAATTGAACTTGGGACCTCAGAGACTGCAGCACAGCGCTCTACCAACTGAGCTAAATCCCAGCCCAGTCATTCTGTAGATAATAAATATTCACTCAGAGACAAACCCATTATTTTTTGATTTTTTCACGCATTTTGCCATAACAAGGTACTGTCTAGTCTAGTAAAGACCCTGTGTAGTAAAGTAAATCTTTCTGAGATTTACAGATTCCTCAGACTCAAGTGTTTCAATTTGACAATACAGAAGATAAGGCAAAGTTGACTCTTTTGAGATTCTCTGGAAAATACCCTAGAGACTTTATGTTAACACATCATTGTTGTTGATGTTAGGTGCTGTCAAGTCGGTACCCAACTCATAGCGACCCTCATAGGGTTTTCAATGGCTGACAGTTTTGGGATTGCCTTGGGAGTGGATTGCTAGGCCCTTCTCCCATTTTTGCAGTGCTGGTGTTGGGCCCCACGTTCGGGTGCCAAATCTATGTGGGGCACGCTCCTCCCGGTCTGGCCTGGAGGTTCGGACAGGCTGCGCCGCCGCGCACACAGACACTAAACACAATTCACTCGGGACCCTCAGGTGAGGGGCGCAGACTCCTGCGGCCCTCGGGACCCCAGCGGAGACGGGAGAAAGGAAAAGCCTCAGGCGCTTTTGCCTTCCAGGGACAAACACCTGTGTTGGTCGTCTCAGTGGTCAGGAGGAGACAGCTGCCGCTTCCTCGGTGATCAGATGGAGAGCAGGTTCTTTTCCTTGTTGAGGATTGCGACGGGGAGAGTGTTTTTCCTCATCAAAGGTTTGGGGGAGAGCAGCGGGAGAGGCGCGTCCTCATCTGTGGTCTGGGCAGGAACAGGCGAGAAGGCGCAGAAAGGGATGCCAGAAAAGCCGTGCCAAAAAAGGGTTGAGCTGCCGCAGCACAGCTCTTTATATAGTTCGCCCACGGAATGGCCTGAGCCAATCAGCTTTCAGCCCAATTGTCCAATCAGGAAGGGTTTTGTACAAACATGCAACCAAGTTACTTTCATTTTCCCTAGATTTCTAATTTACAAACCAGATATTCAAATGCCATTTTCCCAGTTTGGGAGTTTTTGCCAATTTCCTCCCAATTCTTCCCTA
>VMDO01010950.1:0-69160 GCA_007922755.1 Pedetes capensis
TCATTTGTGTCTAATGCATTAAACCTATTTTTGAGGTGGTCTCTGACTCAGGTGGGATATACTCAAGGTCATACCTTGGCTCTCATTACTTGTTCTAATTTTCTTCAGCTTCAGTTTGAATTTGCATATGAGAAGTTGATGGTCTGATTGACAGTCAGCACCTGGTCTTGTTTTGACATTTGATATAGAGCTTTTCCATTGTCTCTTTCCATACATGTAGTCAATTTGATTCCTGTATCTTCCATCTGGTGAAATCCATGTGTATAGTCACCATTTATGTTGTTGAAAAAAACGTATTTGTAATGAAAAGGTCATTGGTCTGACAAAATTCTATCATGCAATCTCCAGCTTTGTTTCTGTCACCAAGACCATATTTTCTAACTACCAAGCCTTCTTTGTTTCCAACCTTTGCATTCCAGTCACCAGTGATTATCAGTACGTCCTGATTTCATGTTTGATCTATTTCAGATTGCAGAAGATGATAGAAGTCTTCCATTTCTTCATTTGTGGCCTTAGTGGTGATGCATAAATTTGAATAATAGTCATATTAATTGGCCTTCCTTGTAGGTATATGGATATTATTCTACCACTGACAAAATTGTATTTCAGGGCAGATCTTGAAATGTCTTTTTTGATGATGAATGCAAAATGGCCCATGCCTGTCCATTTTAACTCACTGATGCCTAGAATGTCAGTGTTTATGTGCTCCATTTCTCTTTTAATGATTTCTAATTTTCCTAGATTCATACTACGTACATTCCATGTTCCAATTATTAATGGATGTTTACAGTTGTTTCTCCTCATTTTGAGTCATGCCACATCAGCAAATGGAGGTCCCTGGGGCTTTACTCCATTTCTGCCAGCATGGTAGACTCTATGTTGAGGAGGCAACTTAGTGCTTAGTTAAGATGGAAAAGGCCATCAATTATTTGGCTCAGTACTATCTGTGGTTTTAGGCATCCAGGGGGAGTCTTGGGATATATTCCACATGATTAAGGTTCACTAGTTTGCTGTGGGATCCACCAACAAATGATAATGGGGAGAAGACATACTGAGAAGGCACACCCAGTCTCAAGACATGCCTGGGAATGATCCATTTTGCCTCTGTTCCTAGTTCTTTGGCAAGAATTGTCATGCACACACCTCAACGTTTAGGAAGAAGTAAGGAAAATATAGGCCAATTACATCCTCAGGGAATAGAGAACAACAGAATTGACAGAAAACTATCAATCTTCTAAAAGAAGGCTTTCAGAGAAACACTCCGGGATCTTTTCCATTGATTGAACACCTACTAGCATATTGTCTTTGAGCTGGTGATCTTTCACAAGAATTTTAATAAACTACAAGTAAACTCATTTCTTCTAATTCTCATTTCCATATCTACTTTTCATTCCTCCCTTTTCTATAATGTTATTTCCTGACTTTGTCCTTCATGTTCTGTAATCATATTGATTTTACTTTCTTTCTTAACTGCCCATATACTGTTTATTAAAGTCTCTGATAATACCACCCCTGCAATACCTCCCAAGCCCATTTTAATTGTCCTTTCCACTGTCACTGTCCCATGGTAGGCACTTACTTCCTGTTAGTCATTGCTTTCTAAGTAGCTTTTCTGGCTCCTGTCTCCTCACTGCTTATTCTATTCTTCACCTAGCTACTATGTATCCCCCTCCTTATGGACAGAGAATCTGTTATGTTCAGGAAGCAATGCTAAGGGAACAAAGATGAAACATAAGAAACCTGCTCTCAAGAAATTTGTCATTTAAGAAAAATATCAGGCACACACTCAAATAACTACACTATTGCAAAATGGATAGTGACACAATTGGAGGCACATGTTTAGATCACAAGGTTCATGGTGTATTACCCACTAGAGGAACTATGTGACATCAAAGAATTATGTTTTAGGCTTCCTTGAAAATGCAGAAAAACAGATTTAGTGTCTGATCCTCTAAACTAAGGGAGAAAATAGTGAGTGAGGAAAATGGCCCTTTTATCTTTTTTTAGGGTAATTCCCTAAGAAGACTCCAAGTCAGGACCATAGTTAGTGTCACATTGTGCTAGGCCTAACACATGAGGAGTTGGTTTATGTTCCTTGCCAAGGAAAGTAGTGAGTTTAAAAAAGTTAAATTTTGGACAAGAAAGAAATTGCTTCTTCTCTTTAGTGTTAGAAAATCTAAAGTTTTATGATGTAATTTTTATGCTAGGAGAAAAAAGTCTCTAGAAAGACCCAGGAATTATTGCAATGGAAGCCATATCAGGTGCAGGATGCCTCCTGTACAGGAAGAAGAAGCCCAGAGATGCTTTCTTGAGTTTATAGGACACAGAGTGTGGAGGCATGAACCCTGGTAGATAAGCTTTATTTTCATAGAAAATGTAAATAGTTGTTTATAAGTTATTTCCCCTTTATAATATTAAGTCATGAGCTCATTAAGGGGGTGGCCACAATACCCTATAAGATGCTTTCAACTGCTACTAATAGAAATCCCAACCCCACTGACCTAACCCACAAAAGAATTTACTAGCTCACATTATAGGAAGCCCTGAGGTTGGGTAGTCCCATGATTGTTTAATTCAATAGCTTAATAATGTCACCAATGACTCAATCTTTTTCTAATTTCTTTAGTGCCTTCCTCAGCAAGTCAGCTTCCTTCACAGTTGAATGAAGTGGTGATAGAGAGAACAGATTCCAGGCAGGGGAAGAGCCTAGTAATGGCAGAGTCAGGAGGACTTATATAGGAAACAAGGGGTATTAAAAAAAATCAGGATTAATGGGAACCATGTTGAAAAAGATATTGTGAGTCCAAGTGTCACAGATCCCTGAATATGAGATGAAGAAATTTGGATGTAATTCTACAGACTAGTCAGAACTGTGGTTATATTTTGACCAGAGCAGTGATAAGAACAGCAAAGAGCCAAATGAAGATGAATTCAGCCGATCAGTAGGTCTTGGAGATGGTCTAACCTAGGAAGAAGTTCAAAGCAATACTTCAAGCAAGTGGAAATGAAGGTCTGAAGTAGGGTAGAAGAAGAGAGAGGATCAAGAAAAGTACGAACACAAGAGCCAGCACAGAGATACAATGGGTGGGATTTGTCCACTGGTTGGTTTGGGTGGTGTGAGGCATCAGAATGAAACAGAAATGTCACTAGTGCAAATAGGAAACATAAGGAGTGGTATGGGGAACATTTATTGAACATGTCCTCTAGGCCAGCTCAGGCATTTTATCATAGCTTAACAACTCAATTCCATGAGATATCAATGAAAGAGGTTTTATGACTTAATTGCCAAATGGAACTGAGGCTTGGGAAGTAGTTTAAGAGATGTTCACCTGATTAGGCAGTTAGAAGATGAATAGCCAGAATATTAACTGACCAGTCCTAATTTTAAAGCTCATACTCGATCTAGTCTTCTAGGAGACACAGGGACTAACTTGTTTTTATCTTTATTGACTTTGCTTCTCTGCCCTAAAGTACTAAGTGTGGCTTACATTGCCCTAGAGAATAGCCTAATCAGTATTCTGTGGCATGCAAGGACTACCAACCTCTGATTATGACTTGCTTTTCTACCCTTATCTTCCAGTATGATCATTTGGTGTTCCACTACATCCAGCCAAAGACAATTATTATTTCAAATTTCCTAAGCACATCAAGCCTGCAGTTGTACCTCTGTGGCATCTGATCCCATCAGATCTCAGAAGCTAGGCATGGTCAGACCTGGTTAGTGCTTTGATGGGAGACCACCTGGGAACACCAGGTGCTATAGGCTTGGGAGAACAACCTGGCAACCCACTCCCAAAAAACAATCAGCCATTGAAAACCCTATGAATAGCAGAGAAGCACTAACAATAGTGTTTCACCTATTGTACATAGTGTTGTTTTGAGACTGATAATGGCTCACCAGCACATGACAACAACAAGCATATCAAATATGTATTTTATTAAATCTTTTTCATTCCTTGCTTACATGGTTTCTTTCCCTAAATGCATCTCCTCAACTCTTCTTCCTATGGAAATTGCACCTATCCACCTCCTCCATGTTGTTTTTTTCCTGCTTATTCATTTTTATTCACTGTGTACTTTATTTACTGTTGGCTTCGTAACACATCATTTATACTGTCTTCCTGCCAGAACTATAAGCTCCTAAAGTCTGGGATTAGTCTTATGAGCCTTCATATTCCATGTAGACCATCTTGAAAGATAATAGAGGAAGTGAAGGACAGGGGAAGAAAGGAAAGAAAAAAAAGAAAGAAATGAAGGGGAAAATAAAAGAGAAAAATTGTACATAAAATTAAAAAGAAAGTAATATGAAAGCATGCTTTAATTATGTCAGCAAACTATACTTTGTACTTATTAAAGAATTATATTTATCAAATTATATAAATGTTATTCCATATATTTGGTAGTAAGTATAAGGAAGTCAAATGATTGACAAAATAAAAGTCTTAAAATGTATAGAAAAATTATATAGGAAATAAAACAAGCTGTTTGTCATGGTTAAGAAAAATTTAACAAAAAGAAGTGGATTTATAGTAGAACATATTCTAATTTGACTTAAGGAAAACCTAGCCAACATATTAGTACTGGAAAGATCCTCATTAGTTTTCTAGAACAATATTATAGTAGGAAAAGAGGTCAGAATATAGAACAGAATACAGATTTCCAAATATTTTAATTTATAAATGGTGGTGGGGTGCAGAATAATAAGTCTTTCCTTATATCCATTATGCAACTATTAAGTCATTTGGAGTCCACAGTGGTACAGCTGAAGGCTACCCTAGCCATTAGGAAAATGCAAATCAAAACAACACTGAGATGCCATCTCAGTCCAGTAAGAATGTCCATGATTAACAAATAATTAACAAATGCTGATGAGATGCAGAGAAAAAGGAACACTTTTACACTATTGGTGGGATTGTAAATTATTTCAACCACTTTGGAAACCAATATGGAGGTACCCTAGATAACTAAGAATAGAACTGCCATATAACCCAGCTATGCCACTCCTGGGAAGATACTCAAAAGAAGATAAGTCATCATACCTCAAGAACATCTACATTTCCATACTTAATGCAGCACTCTTAACAATTGCAAGGGTATGGAATCAACCAAGATGTTCATCAACAGAAGAGTGGACTGAAAATTTGTGATATATATACTCAATGGAATATTACTCTGCAGTAAATAAGAATGAAATTATGTCATTTGCGCAAAAAGGATGGAACTGGAGAACATTATCTTAAGCAAATTAACCCAGACCCCAAAAGAAAAATACTGTATGTTCTTACTCATATGTGGGAACTCAATATAACTTAAAGGAAGAAAACAAATATACATATGTAGATATATTTTTTAAAACCAATCATACTTATCTAAGAAGGGAAGATATAAGTAGAGTAGAAAGAATGGGGAGGGAGCCAGCAGGTGGAAGTGGAGGTTGAAGAAGTGGGAAGTGAAGGGGAAATAATGTAGAGAAGAAGTGGAGAGAAGAAAATCTCAAAATATATGATGCAAAGATGTGAATACATAGGGGGAAAGAGGTGAAAGAAGGAAAAATCAATGAGAATATAGGCCATGAGCGCATAAGATTTTTATTACATATTAATTGAAATTCCTACTTATTTCTTTTGGATTGGCTTGTTGGCCTTGTAGGGTCTTAAGGAGTGTCATTAAGTTATTTAATTGAGCATTCACTAACTTATTGCTGAAGTCACACATGGCTATGAAGTTCCCTCTGAGGACCACTTTTGCTGTACTCCATAAGTTTTGTTTGGATATGTTTCCATCCTCATTTGATTGCAGGAATCTTTTAACTTCCTTTCTGATCTCTTCAATGACCCATTGGTCATTCAGAAATGTGTTATTTAGTTTCCATGTATTTGTACATTTCTGAAATTTTTCTTCCTTCTGAGTTCTAGTTTTATTCCATTGTGATCTGATAAGGCACAGGAGATGATTTCAATTTTTTTTTTTGTATTTGTTGAGGCCATTTTGTGAACTAAAATGGGGCCTATTTTAGAAAAAGTTCTATATCATGCTTTGAAGAATGTGTATTCTGCCTCTGATGAATGGAATATTCTGTAGACATCTGTAAGGTCCACTTGGACTATGGTGCTGTTTAAGTCCATAATTATTGTGTCTGGCCCAATGTGTTCCTTTTTCTTCAATAATGTTTTATGAAGCTGGGTTCAAATATATTTGATGAATAAATATTAAGTATCATTATGAATTCTTGGTTGATTGTTCCTTTTACCCATATATAGTGGCCATCTTTGTCACTTCTGATAAGTTTGGGATTGAAGTCTAAATTATCAGAAATTAATACTGCTACTCCTGCCTTTTTTTTTTTAGCATCCCACATGCTTGGTATATTGTTTTCCTGATTTTAATTTTCAAATTTTTATGGTCTTTGTGGATGAAGTGAGTCTCTTAAGTCACACAAACTGAGTATTTTTGTTTTACTAATCCAGTTGGCCAGTCAATGTCTCTTGAATAAATTGAGGTCATTAACATTTTGGTAATTATTGAGAGGAGCTTATTATTCTGCATCATTTTGATGTTTGTTTCTATTTTTTGTTCATATTTAGACTGTTGTATTAATGAGTTCTCCTTCTATCTATTATTCATTCCTTTGATCTTGCTTTTGGGGTTGTATCATTCTCCTATATGTGGTGTTTCATTTATGATCTTCTGCAATGCTGGCTTAGTGGTCATGAATCACTTAAACTTGTCAATATTATGGAATGTCTTGAATTCTCCATCTATTTTAAAAGATTACTGGGTAAAGTAATCTTGGTTGGAAGTTATTCTTTTTCAGGATTTAAATGATGTCTGAGCATGCTTTCATTGCCTTTAAAGTTATTGTTGAGAAGTCAGTTGTTTTTCTGACGGGTTTGACTTTTTAACTGAGTTGGCATTTCTCTCTTGAAGCTTTTAAAATATCTTCTTTGCTATCTAGATTTAGCATTCCAATTGTAATATATCATGGAAAGGATATGTTCTGGCATACACTATGTGGCAATCTGGATGCTTCTGTGGTATAAGTATTTATTTCTTCCCTTAGTTTTGGGAATTTTTCAGCTATTATTTCATTAAAAAGATTTCCTAACCCCATAGTGTTATATTTAGCTCCTTTGTGAACCCCCTGAATCTGTAAGTTGTATCTCTTCATATTATCAAAGACCTCTTAAAAATATGGTTCATATTGCCTCATATTTCTATCTTTCTTGGCATCTGAGTAGATAAGATCCTTAATTTTTGCTTTAGTATCAAAATCCCGGTTTTGGCTCTGTCCAGTCTGGATACTGAAAATTGTACTGTTAATATTAAGTTGATTTACTTTGTTTTATAATTCTAGCATTTTTGTTTGATTCTTCTTCAGGATCTCAATTTCTTGGCTGATTTTTTTCTAAGTTAGATACTTCTTTGTCCAGTGTTTCAATTGCTCTCATTTTGGTGTCTTTGAGATCTTTCAACATATTTATAGTCAGACTTCTAAATTCTTTTTCTGGCATCTCTAAGAATTCAGTTACTTTAAAACTATCTGTTGAAGAGCTTTGGTCCATCAGGGCTTCCCATCCATCCTGACCTTCCATATTTTGTGTATTTTTATATTGAGGCATTTCCATTTCTTGGTCTGAATGCAAGATCTAGCCAATGTAGGAGTGTAAAAAGCCCTATTTTGATTTTGACAAACAAATTTAGGAGATATTGATTGATTGGTGTAACCTCAGCCAACTACTAGTTGAAAATTATGGTTGGTGAGGTTGGTAGTTAAAAATTTTAAAGTCTATGGATATACAGGGAGAGGGCTGGGATTTAGCTCAGTTGGTAGAGCACTGCGCTGCAGTCTCTGAGGTCCCAAGTTCAATTCCCAGCACCCCCAAAATGGGAGAAGGACCTGACAATCCACTCCAGGGCAATCCCAAAACAGTCAGCCATTGAAAACCCTATGAGGGTCGCTATGAGTCGGATACCGACTTGATGGCACCTAACAAAAACAATAGAGGGAGAGGTAAAGTGGTATAGGGGAAAGGTAGTAAGAAACCATCAGAATTAACCAACTCTTCAGAGGCCTCCATAAGATTCAAAATAATGATGGTGGTAGTGATGATGATGATAAACAAAAATCCAGAAAACTACACATAAAAAGACCCCCAGTACCACTCAACCCACACAACAAAAGAAAAAAATAAATAAAATGAAAAACAAAAATCCCAAACTGCTCAACTTGTACTGATTAAGTCACACTACGTGACAGTTGCTCAATTTCTTAAGACTTCTGCCTTCTTTCCAGATGTCAAAGAGCTATCCCAGCCCTTCTTTCCTACCTCTCTTGCTGCTCAAATCTCAGAGAGAGTGTGTGCCATCCACATACTTCTACCTGTTCCTGAAGCAATCCAATTCTGGTCCCTCTAACTCATGAACTGTCAGGCTCCCCATTGGGCTCCCAAATGTAATACCCTTGGTGGCCACTTTCTCTGCAGCTTTCAAAGCTGGGCTAAGTTTATGCAGAGCCTTCACTGTGGGCATTTGGGTTTCATTCCCCACCACTGACCTGGACCAATTTTGTTTGGGACCTGCTCAGTGCCCTAGCAGATAATGTGCCTCCTGGAGGTTCTGAGTTATTGGAGTACTGGTGGGAGCCCCGAGTATCTTAGGACCACCAACAGCTCAACTCTGGGATTGTTTGATATGCCCAACTCAGAGCACTCTCTATCTCCACCAGGAACTTTTCTGCCTTATATTACCCATAGACTCCTCCCAGTTTTTAGGATGACCTGTGTCTAAGCTCCTTGATTGTTTACTGAAATGGGCAATGTCCTCTGTTCTTTTTGGTGATAGTTCCTTAACTGCCCTGGGCTATTAGGAAGGGCAGTGGGGAAAATGGCAACACTTTGTCTCACTATGCTTACTTTCACCATGTTAATTCTGCCCCACAAATTTTGGCCACATGACCCTGCATCACCTGTTCCTGGGTCAGAGTTGGCTTTTTGCTAATATGCTTAGCATTTCAGGCGTGCCCCATATGCTGGCACAGGTATATGTACTCCCCATTAAATTAGGCTCAGCCGGACCTCCAGTCTTGTTCCCTGCAGCACATTTCACTTCGAGTTCATTCAGGAGCCACTGTCCATGTTAGGTGCAGTTGCCTAGTCCACAAGTTAGTTCCTGTTGGGTATGGTGGTGGTTGTGGTATTAGATATCATCAAGTTGGTCTCGACTCCTAGCAACCCTACATACAACAGGTAATCACTATTGTCAGTGCTTCTCTTGCTATTCATTGGGGTTTTCAATCCCTGATTGTTTTTTGGGAGTGGATTGCCCAGTCCTTCTCCCAAGCCTATAGCACCTTATGTTTCCAGGCGGTCTTCCATTCAAGTACTAACCAGGCGCAATGCTGCTTAGCTTCTGAGATCAGTTGGGATCAGAGGCCACACTGCTAAGGCTGCAGGCCATTATGGTGGTGTAAGTCTTTTTGTGTGTGTTTGTCAGGCTCTATGCCCCAATGCGTCTGTGTGGGTAGAAGTTCTCCCTGTATAATCACTGCTGCTTTCCTGGTGTGAGAGCCTCTAAAGTGGTGCCTGGCTTCTTTGACTTCTCTGTCCTAAAAGTTTCTTGCTTTTGGTCTGATGTTACAGTACAATCCATTTTCCACTAATTTAAGACACTCCCCAGAATCTCCATAGACTGTGACCATTTCTTCTTCTCTGGTTAAAGCATGGCTGCTTTCAGTCCACCCTCTTAACTGGTTCCCTTTAAGCTATCTTTTTCCCATAGAGATCTTTATGAGAATTGGTAGCAGTCTATTTTGGGAGATTCATTCCCCTCCCCAACTCTGTGATTCATGCTGTTGTTGTTAGGTGCCATTGAGTCGGTGTCCAACTCATAGAGACCCTACCTAAGGCAAAACAGTATAGTTAATGCTTCTCTGCTATTCATAGAATTTTCAATAACTGATTGTTTTTTGGGAAGTGGGTTGCTGGGTCCTTCTTCCAAGCCTACAGCACCTGGTGTTCCCACACAGTCTTCCATTCAAATACTAACCAGGCCTGACCCTGCTTAGCTTTCGAGATCTGACAAGATCCAACACCACAGTGGTACAGCTGCAGGCTGGAGATTCAGACACCTCATATGTTCAACTTGTTTGTGTGACTCTCTGCATTACTAGGGACAAGAGTAGGGTCTTAATAATCTTTGTCATTCCAGAGCTCAGCACAGTGCCTGGCACACATAAGGATATAGTGAGTGTGTGCTGAATCGTGTGATGCACAGCCATGACACAGGCTAAGACATCCCCATGCCAAGCTATATTTACAACTACATTAAGCCATATAGTAAGTTTGAAAAATTTTATTTTTATTTAGCTAATGATTCAAACAGTACTCCACTACACTATCAAATTTTGTTTTTTTACTTACTGAGCAAATTACTTGCTTATAAAGGATACAAGTATGTATCACACGAATCCTGCCTTTGAGGATCTTATTCTCCCTAACAAAACCTAGTTTGGGGAGATATGGCCAAATGATAAGAAAATTTGAACCATACATAGCTGTAGATCCACCTTGATTAAGAAATCTGCTAAAAATGGAATGTTTTCATAACAAAGTATGCATGAAGCAGAAACAGAGGCATTCAGCTTCTGGATATCAAATTGCCTGTGCATATATCTTTTCTCTGTTGCCAGCCAGCTGAAGTCACACAGGATTGTTATGTACATGTGTTGACTGTTGTATTCTGATGTGGACGAGTGTTACCTTCACAGATGATTGCCTTCTAGCGATTTAAATTTTAAGCTTTAATTTGTGAAAAACTTTGTGTTCTATTAAAAGAGCTTCATGAGCTGGCCAGAGGTGCAACTGTTTACATTAATGTGTATACACACACACACACACACACACACACACACACACACATACATACGTACATACATGCAAACATATTTCTGTCTGGCTATCCCTTTGTCTATCAGCTATGTTTATTTGGCCTGGTGGATGATGAGACCACTGGGATTCCACCCATGGTCTTTCTCACTGTCCACGCTCTCTCCTGTAGAACAGCACTCTTCCTCTCATGGTAGAACTCGGCTCTTTCTAATAAAGACCTGGTCAGTGAAGCTTCTTGGGAAAGAGGAGGCTGTGCATATTCATCATCTGTTCTGTTATGAGCTTGAACTCCATGTTGTTTGATCCCAGATATAACAGAGTGAGGGAACTTTCTTGCTATTTTTGTTTTTTGCTTTCTAGTTTAAAGGCATATCAAATGAAATCAGTAACTCTTATAATCCTAACCAAATATTCTTTCCTTTCCTTTGCCCTAAAATGCACATCTTAAATTCTCTAATAATCTTATCATTCTTTTAGGTCAGTGCATTTTTGCACAGTAGCTCCAGCTATTTGACATTTTGGATTGTACATTTATGTGTCTAGTATTAATTTTTATCTTGAAGATTCATTAAATCACATGCAAATATTAACTAAAAGGACATGGCCCCAAACCTCCAGATGTTGGAGATGTGGGAAATAAGTTTCTAACAAAGAAGTGTGTTATCAAATTAAAATGCTCTGCTTTAGTGGAGAAATTAGTAATACAGTGATAAGAGCTAATTGTCTGGTACACATGCTCAGTATTCCTAGGATTCTGGGAAGCAGAGCTCAGTCAGGGTTAGCATAGTATCTGGAGGCTCCCTGGATAACTCATTCTCACATGAGCCCTTTAAAGCATAGATACCAAAGAATTCCATCCAAATCATTATTGATGTAGTATCATAGGTGTAATTGTTGTTATAATATCTTCTAAAAAGTTACTCATGATATGAGAAGAATCTCATATCATGATATCTCATGATATGAGAGTAGTAATTGATACAGTTGGATTCAGTGAGGTTTTGTCACTGGGAATGTGAGTAGATGTCTTCCCACATACCAGTTCAATTAGGCATGAATTCAGAGTACACTTGAATTATGTCTTAAGTAGGTATAATGAATACACTGATTATATTCTTTTTGTAAACTAAATTAATACAGATTCAGCATTTTTATTAAAGGGCTTTCTTTCTTTTTTTTGGTAAAGGGAGTCCAGCCAACTGAGACTCTTTTTCAGAAAGCTCTGCTTTCCATAAAGCAGCTAGATCATTAGTTTAAAAAAAAAGATGGGAAAGCACTAGCCATAGTTTGGGAGAGAAATCGAGTGAGCGAAACTAAGGGCATGTGAAGAACAGTCAATATCCAGCAACAGCAGCAAAACAGTTTCAATTTTCTGGATTATTAATTCAAATTCACACGCACATGCCAGTTAAAATTAAAGGCCTCTTTTTACTGCACTAGTTTAAATTAAAGATTATATTCTGCTCCACAAGTCTGAATTAAATAGCTTATTTTGCACACCAAACTCTCATTTTAAAGCTAATAAAGAAAAGACATAGCATGTACGTGCAAGCTCGAGACAGGAAGGGTCTAAATTACTACACCTGTTTCACTTGGGAGCTACTTTATTAGTGTTACAAAACTTGGCTTTCAATTTGGCACTCAGAAGCACATTTAGAACAAGCATTTCTTTGTTTTGACAGAGAAGCGGTAGTAAATGAATGACGTTTGAGCTAGGTGTGAAATGTGAAGGTACAAAATTAACTGGTAAGGTAATTACTGTTCTAATTCTGCATAAACAAGCGTTTTGAAAATCATTAATAGTTCAGGGAAATAATGTTAGTGATTAAATAAGGTGGCTTGCATCACTGAGCACAACTAAGCTCCTTTAATTACATCTGAAAGCAAGGAAAAGCAGCTAATTAAAATTAGCACAAGGTTCCTGAATGACCAGCACTGCATTGTTGCTCTAACCTGTATAATTGTGTGTTTATTAATATGTCTTCATTTTCCCTCTTAAGCATTTAACAAAATTATTTAAAATAACTAATAACCTTTAAGGAGCAAATGTGACTGAATCCAGTTATCAAAATGAATACTGCAGACTGTGTTCAGTTCTGCCATCAATTCCTTTTCCCAATGTCCATTAACGCTGCTGGGAGTTCCATGGTTAAAACTCACTACGGCAATGTCCTATGATTTGTGCCACTGGAGAGCTGGCATCCAAGGCAATGGTTGGCTGTTGTTTTCATTTTTATATTTTAAGGATCCTGGCTTGGCTCCTCATTGTCCCTTTAAAGGAAAAAGAAATGTAATCTGTATTTAAAAGTTTCACTTGTTGACTCTTTTCAGTGTCATTCATTTATTCATCCATTGAATTCATTCATTTCTTCATAAATATGATTCTTACAAAAGTATTTATCAAGGTTTTAGCACTGTTCCTTAGGTTTCAGAGAAGAAACAGTTATGATCCTAGATAAGGCCAACTATGTAATTTGTGGGGAGAAGTGCACAATGAAAATGCAAGTTTTCTCATGCAACAATTATTAAGACTTTTATGATAGCAACAGTAGAGCTTTAAGCCAAGCATGGGGGCCATCTCAGGGGGAGGACATGTGTAATGCATAAGTTTTGCCCTCATGAAACCCAATTCAACAAGCTCATCAAGCTATATGGATAATACCTAAGCAAACTATGACAATAAAATGTGCTTCCTCTGCACAGTGATGCAGGGCAGGCAGAAAAAATGATTGCTTGACTTCCAGAAAAAGATCTCACCTGCGTGGTATTGTACTGATAAAGACATTATTAGATAATGAGTCATTGGTTGCTTTTACTGAGTATTCCTACCATCAGGTTAATATTCAGTCCTTAAACCATGAACTTCTCAAAGATGATAATTTGAATTTATTTATCTAGATGTAGGAATTCAATAATAGAATTCAAAAACAGCTGAGTAACTGGAGTATAATTTATTATTATGCTATCAACTAATATTTTTGAGGGCTTGTTATGTGTCAGGTACTGCTCTAAATACCATACAAGAATATTTCATTTAGTGTTTAGCAACTTTTTAAGGTAATTGTAATCATTATCAACATTTTACCCATGATCAATTTGGAGAAGACAATTTAAATAACTTCCCCCAAGAACCTAAAGGATAGTGCTGATATTTGAACTCAGAAGGTCTGACTTGAAAGCCTGTGTTCTTAATCACTATGCTAAAGGATGATGGAGTAAGGATGATTTACCTGGCAAGGTTCCCTTTTCTGTCTTTCAATTTGCATGTATAGAAAGACAGATCCTTTGAGAATCTGAAATGGTTGTTGTATGGCAGTCAAATAATTTTGGACACATGCAATGCAGGATGGAAAATGTCAATTATTTTTCAATTTAGAGAAAATGATCATTGTGCTGGTGGTTGAATAAGAATTTATATATCAAGTAGAAATTTTATGTTAGTGTCTTCATCATAATTCTCCCTGTGAAGTGGCCCAGTGGACACAGTAATTACTGCCTGGTCCAGAAACTTGGAGATAGACTGAGTGCTCCCCAGAATTCTTTCTCCTGCTGCAAAAGGTTTAACTTCAGCCATCATCACATCTGAGAGGAAGAAGTTTGCAAAAAAATTGAAAGGTTGTTTTGTGTGTTGTAGTTGAGAACTTTTAGTATGTGTAAAGGTTATAATAGAGTAGTGACATAAGAAGAGCACCTCATTGTCACTCTAACTTCTGGAAGTTTCTTTTTGAGGAGGAGTGGGTAAAGAACATACTATATTGTTAATATCACATGCAAGTAAAATTTTGCTAGAGATAATTCAAAAACAACTTCAGCGGTATATAGATAGGAAACTGCCAGAAAATCAAACCAGATGAAGAAGAGGGTGTGGAACTAGGGACCTCATTGCTGATATCGGATGGATATTAGCTAAAAGAAGAAATACCAGAAACATGGCCATTTATGTTTCATTGACTATGCAAAGGCATTTGACTGAGTGGATCACAACAAATTATAGATCACATTATGAAAAATGGGAATGCCAGAGCACTTAATTATACTCTTGAGGAATCTGTACATGAACCAGGAGGCAGTTCTTTGAACAGAAGAAGGAAACATTGCCTGGTTTAAAGTCAAGACAGGTGTGCATCAGGGCTCTATCCTTTCAAGATACCTCTTCAATCTGTATGGTAAGAAAATAATCCAAGAAGCGGTGCTTTCTGAAAAAGAACATTAGGATTGGAGGAAGACTCAATAGTAACCTGCATTATGCAGATGACACAACTCTGCTGGCTGAAAGTGAAGAGGATTTGAAACCTTTACTGATGATGATCAAAGAACACAGCCTTCAGTATGGATTGCACAAATCCTTACAACTGGGTCAGTATACAACTTCATGGTAAATGGAGAAAAGATTGAGGTTGTCCAAGGTTTTACATTACTTTGTTATACAATCAACATGCACAGAAGCAGTAATCACGAAATCAAAAGACATATTTCATTGGGAAAAGCTGTTGCAAAAGACCTCTTTAAAGTGTTGAAAAGTAAAGACATCACATTGAAGATGAAGGTGTACCTGACTCATCTTATGGTATTTTTAGTCACATCATATGGTTGTGAAAGTTGGACATTGAATAAGGGAAACAGGAGAATAATTGATGCTTTTGAAGTATAGTGCTGGGGATAAATACTGAATATACCATGTACTGCCAAAAGAACCAACAGGTCTATCCTAGAAGAAGTACAACCAGAGTGCTCCTTGGAAGCAAGGATGGCTAGACTATGTCTTATGAATTTTGGACATGTCAGGAGGGACCAGTTCCTACAGAAGGACATCATGTTTGGGAAAGTGGCAGGTCACCAAAAAAAAAAAAAAAAAAAAAAAGGAAGACCCTCAACTAGATGGATTGACACAATGTCTGCAACAATGGGCCTAAACATAAAAAGATTTTGTGCCTGGCACAGAGTTGATGAGTGTTTCATTCTGTTGTACATAGGTTTGCTGGGAGTTGGACCTGTTTTGATGGCACCTAACAACAAACAAAAAGACTACAAAGATACCTGGGGTGGAATAGTAAACTTTGCTTTTTGTCTTATGGGAACACATATTCATATAACTGCTTTAACGATGATGATGATGATGATGATTGTTAAGTTTTTTGTGGTACTTGGGGGGTTCAGTCCAGGGCTCCACACATGCTAGGCAAGTGATCCACCACTGAGCTGAACTCCTAGGCTCTATTTTAATTTTTTTTTTCATTTGGAGACAGGGTCCCACTAAGTTATGCAGACTGCCTCTGACCTTGATATCGAGATCCTTCAGCCTCAGCCTCCAGAGTAGCTGGTAATACAGGCATGCACTATCACACCTGGCTTCTTTAAGCAAGATTCTAAAAAGAAAGGCCTTTATTGTTCTATCTTTTATAAAACAATGTAAAGAAATTTGTTTCTGCATTCTCATTCTTAATTTCTTTTCTTCTTCCTTCTCCTTCCTTCTTTTCACCTTCTCCCCCCTCTCCTCCTCCCCTTTTGTTCCCTTCCCTACATTTTCTTTTTCTTCCATTCATTTCCCTTCCTTTTCCTTTCCTTCCCAACTATATCATATGTGGAGATTGAGCCCAATAATTCAGCATCCAAGGAATTTTATTTTGGAACCATTCCTCTTTAAAACAGTAGTCACCCTTTTATGCTGTGGATCCCTCTAAGCACAGGTCAGATATATTGACTTGATCAACTACACTCATTTTGATGCTTTTTCTCTGTGTGGCCTATGGGGTGAATCAAAGGGTTTGAAGATAGCCAGGACTGTATGACAAATTTCTTGGTGATTCTTTTATAGCTGAATTTCATTTTTAGAATTGAGATCTATCAATTCCTGAATAGTGCAGATGTATTATTTAATATTAGATGTTTTGTAGCCTGGTAGGGTTGACAAACTGGAACAATATCATGTCTTTCACTCCTATTTCTTAGGTTGTCCAAATCCATAATAGCATATAGTAAAATTCCTCACATAGCATATTTATAAGTCTTTCTCTATTTGGTCAATTGATTTTTTTATTGGCTAGTATTGTAGTTGTACATATTTATTGGGTGCAGAGTGATAACTCAGTTCATATATGCAGTGTACAATTATCAGATCAGGGTTGTTAACATTTCCATCTCCTTAAACATTTTACAAAAATTTTTGATTAACATGTAATGATAATTGTACATATTTATGAGGTACAGCATGACTTTAAAAAAATTGCACACAGTATAGTAAGATTATGGAATTTTCATAAAGTTTCATCCTGTAATTTGCACTTGTTCTCTACCTCTCTTTCTGCAGAAAGGAAGAAGAAAGAAAGGAAGGAAGGAAGGAAGGAAGGAAGGAAGGAAGGAAGGAAGAGAAAGACAGACAAAGAATGAGAGCTAGACAGAGAAAGAAAGACAAAGAAAGGGAGGGATGGAGGGAAAAAATAAAAGAAGAAAGAGCAAGAAAGAGAAATAAAGAACATCAAGTGATAGAATTTTAAGTGAAAGAGGAATGTTTGGGATGATAGATGATTTTAAATTAAATAAAACATTTGAAGTGCTCATTGACAATCGCCATAATATAAATTCTTCTTTTGTACGTTACCCTGTGTATTTTTAAGGGAGAATGATCCAGCAACCCACTCCCCAAAACCAATCAACCATTGAAAACCCTATGAACAGCAGAGAAGCACTAACTATATTGTTTTATCTATTGTACATAGGGTGCTATAAGTCGGCACCAACTCCGCATCACCTAACAACAACTGTTTTTATTTTAATCTGTTGTTCAGAAGCCCTAAATACCCCCTTTCATTTATGAATTTTACTCACTTTTTAGACTGAGCTTCTCCAGTAATTGATCTGAGCAGTAAGCTTGCACACAATTTCATCATCTTTTCCCTAATTCATTGAATACTGTTTCTCTGTAGTTCTTCTGAAGATATACTATCAAATTTATTCAGTATCTTTTCAATAGATAAGTCCAGTGTTTTCACTTTTCCTCCCCCTTGACCTCTCTGCATCAGTTGACAATGTTGGAAATCCTTTCACTGCAAAGACCCTTCCACCAAGACTTCCACTGTGTCCTGTGCCCTCATCTGCCTCCTGCCTCTCTGACTTACTCCCCTCTCTCATGTTCATGGGCTACAGTCTCTTTTCCAATTGCCTGAATACAAAGCACATCTCAAAGTTTAGTTCTGCACATCTTTCCTTGCACCTTATGTCAGCCACCTTATCTAGACTGATAGGTTCAAGTGTGACATTTAGGAAAATGGCTTTGACTTTGTATCACTTATTGTAGTTTGTAGTCCTTTGTGTAACTTAAGTTCTTAATAGAGTGTTTGCAATGTGAGTGCAGCATTTGTGGTTACTTTTCTCCCCATCATATAGAACAGTGATTGGAATGGAGAAAGTACTCCATAAATGTTTGTTGAATAGACAAATAGGTAAACAGCTTCTATGTCTCTAACTTATTATTTCTCTTGCATCCTGGCCCCAGGTTTTCAGCTTCCCACTGGATGCATATACTTTAATGTCCCCTGACAACTGAAACTCAACATTTCTAAAACCAAAATATCATCCCCTAAGCCTAATCTATACCTATCTTTCAAGTTTGTCAGTGACCCTATTGTTTCCCCAGCTATGGAGATTCTAAGTCATGAAGTCACTCTTGACTTTTCTTGTGTGCAGCAATACACCAAGCTCTTTCCATGTAGTATCTCACTTAGTTCCTATACATATATATGTACACATATACACCAATGAGATACCTAACATATATATACAACAGCCTGCAGCTGTACCACTGTGGCATCCTATCCCATCAGATCTCAGAAACTAAGCAGGATCAGTCCTGTTTAGTACTCGGATGGGAGACCACATGGGAATACCAGGTGCTGTAGGCTTGGGAGAAGGACCTGGCAACCCACTCCCCAAAAAACAATCAGCCATTGGAAACCCTATGAATAACAGAGAAGCAATTATACTGTTTTACCTGCTGTATGAAGGGTTACTACGAGTCAGACATTGACCTGATGGTACCTAACAACAGCAATATATACACGAAAACAACAACGTATATGCTAACATATGTTAATATAGAACATATTTTTTGTTAGTTTCCCCTTTGTTTTATTTTATTTTTAACTTTTTATCTTAAGACACAGAGTCTCAGTATGTTGCCAAGGTTGACCACAATCTCCTCGGCTCAAGTAATTCTTCTGCCTTATCTCCCAAGGAGCTGAGACAGCATTTGTGCACCACTGACTGAGGCATAGAAAAATTCAGTTTCATCAAATTCAAATGACTACTAAGTAGTGCAGCTGGAACTCATGACCAAGTATGTATATCATGCTTCATTGCCTGTACTCTGAACAAATTTTAATTCATATTTATTTATTTGTCTTTATTACCTGAAGTTTTTTCTTTCCATTGTCATTGCCCAATCCATTTCATCATACTCTTGAAACTGCACTATTGTAGATTTCCCCAAATGTTTCTCTTTATTTCTGTTTCTTGCACTTTTACAATGGAGAAGTATCCTATATATTATTCTCTACTTTTCTAAATTTCTATAACTCTCCAATATCTTTGAAGTAAAGTCCATCTTCTAAACTTTATTTTTAGGGTCTTTTGCAATCTAATCTCCAAATAAATCTCTAAACTAGCTCCAAATATAGGTCTGCACTGTCTGAGGCTTTGGGTTCGATCCCCTATACCGCAAAAATGGGAAGAGGACATGGCAATCCACTCCTGAGGCAATCCCAAAACGATCAACCATAGAAAACCCTATGGGAGTTGCTGAGTTGAACTCCACTGGATGACACCTAACAATAGAAACAACAGTCTTGTCAAATAGATTTACTTGTTTCTCCTGTTACCTAATCTGCTTTGCCATTGATGTCTTTTATATGTGTGATTTTCCTGTTCCTTACAGTATTAATCTTATTCTAAGTCCAAGTGACCTCTTCCCTTCCCTATAAACCCTTTCCAAATTACTCCAACTGCCAATCTGATCTCCCTTTGAATTTCTTTAAATATCTGCAATATTTATTTGATATTTGTTTACCAGAATGCCTTCCATATTGTACCTAATAAATCCTTGTGGAATGAATGCAGGTACTATTCTATTTTTAAGTTTTCCAAATGTATTTCTACCTTATTAAAGTTAGGAATCATCTTATGCATGTTTGCCTTGCTAGCACTTAACACAAGCCTGACACATGGTAAGTCTTTAGTAAATGCTTTTGGATGACCATAAACATTTACTTTGATTATGATTCAGTCAGGATGCTTTGAATATCTAAGTATTTTATTCTACTTGTCTTAAAGTTATTTTATACAGATTAAAAGTATACCTTGCTTTCCCTTAATAATAAAAATACAAATAATTGTTGAGCATTTATGATGTGTCAAGCACTGGTAAGCCCTGAGAACACAAAGATAAATAGGACTGAATTTCACAAAGCTTAAATGTCTCTTTAGGAGAAATGAAGAGATTCAATTGATTATAGCATAATGAGAGATGTGCCCAAGGCATGATGGTGTGCCAGGAAAACAAAGGAGAAAGACACTATTTCTCCCTAGGAAGGTGGTGACCAGAAGACTTCACAGAGGAGGAAACTTTTGAGTAGGGCATTGAAAAAGGAGTAAGAGTTCGCCAAGTGAAGAATAGAAAGGAGGATATTCCAGACAGCAGAAATGTCCTGAACAAAGGCTGAGGAGTATGAAGGAGTGAGCATATTTAGGGATTAGCAGCAAACAGCACAGGCTAGCCAGAGCTTGAGGGAGAATGGAAGGAGAAATGACTGCAAAGGGTCTTGAATGTCATCTAAGAAGCTGGAGTTTTATCTGAGAGATGAAGGGAAGCTATCAAAGGGTTAGAACCTAGAAAAGGTATAACTGAACCTATATGTATGAAAGATAATTCTGAATGTGGTAAATGGTTTCATGTTTGGGGAACTGGAATCAGGGAATTCAGGTTGGAGTCAGTTTTAAGTTCAGGCAATAAATGTTGGGAATTTAAATTAGGAATGTAATGGTGGGATGGATTCCAAACACATTCCAGAGATAGACTATTTAGATTCCAAAGATGGATACATCAATAGTAGAACACTGTTAATTATTTTTCCCTGTAATCATAGTGATGGATTTGCAGGGTTGTACTCATTCCCCATCATTTACTTTTCTACATTAAAGCATGTCCAATTATTTCTAAGATTATGATTAAAGAGGGATATATTATAATGGTACAAAATAGAAAAAAATTCATTGGGCCAAAATAAGGTTAAGGCTGACAACTTTTTCTCTCTAGGTTCTATATTTTAATCAATTCTACACTTGAGTGAAAAGAAGTAATAGAATAAATTATAGGATATCTTCCACAATCTCATTGCATTTCAGAGAGTTCTATGTCTTAGATTTTTAGATAACTCATATTTTACCATATGAAATTTCTTTGATAATTCATGGTTAATCGTGTAGACGTAATTTTCATTTGCATGACAACTGTGGAAGGTTCACATTCCGGGAACCAGGGATGAGGGTGGTGGGGAAGGGGTAGGAGTGGGAATCTGGGAACAGAGTTTGATTTGGTGTTGTAGCCATCCTGACACTCTGCACCCCAGACTACTTATTTTATTTTAAATCTCAATGTCTCATTCCATTAGTGTTTTGATTTTTTATAAAGGTGCAGACTCTTTAATCCATTTTCCATTTCAACGATGTTCTCTGTGAGAACACAGAGCCAGCAAATTACTTAAAACAGCAAAGTGTCATGATTCAATAGTCATAACTTTTCTTCCTATTAATAATGGTTTCCCCCTGAATCATATGTACATGTCAATCACATCAATAGACTAGAAAAATGGTGTTTGGCAACGTTACAAAACACAGACATCTTGGAACCTGCTTATTTTCTATTTTTTGAACCTTTAATACTGGGCTGAAATCTATAATAAATCTAAAAAATAATCAATAAGGATATATTACATTCTGTTAAAATTTTTAGTGTAAATCTTTCAGTCTTTACAAATTTCGACCTTATGATAATGGAGACAGGTGAATAGTAAATGTTTTAAAAACACATATATTTTTAATTAATGCATGATATAATACAACAATAAATACAATGAAGAATAAAATGCTAATTTATATTTTATATTCAGATATAATCAAGTCAGGTTAAAACAGACACTTGATGTTTCCCACATTGATTCAGCATTTAAATCTCGGATGCAAAAGGATCCACTGAATAATTTACATACATATATACATTTTAAACAGTAAAAATAGATGGAATCATATGTAAGCCTGCATGGAAAGATAGTGGAACATTTGAAAGAGCTTCAACTGTGAGATGTAAAATCTTAGGAAATTGATATGCAATGTAAATTATAGCTCCAATTAAAATACAGAATAAGTATTTGAGTCTCTATTAGTATATTCCATGTGTTCTTTATACTTCTATCACTAACCTTCACATATTTCAGAATTCATAGGTACTTAAAAATCCACACTGGCTTGAGAAGTTTTTCTCTTTTTCACTGTTGGGGAGTGTCTGGAAGGGATTAATAGGCCTGGCAGAGGAAGTCAATGAGTCAGATTCTGGCAGAGGAAGGATCACTTGAAGGTTACTTGAGTTTCCCCTTTCTGTTGGTTTTGTTGGTGACCTGCCTTTCTAGGTTTGAACTGTTCTGATCAGTAAACTTACTTTTTATTTATTTATTTTTTTGATACAAGAGTCCCCCTGTGTAGCCCAGGCTGGTCTTGAACTCCTTATCCTCCTGCCTCAGCCTCTTGAGTGCTGGGATTATAAGTGTGCACCACCATGCTTGGCCTAATGATTATATTTACACTGCAGTATGGAACACTGATTATTGATACAGGCTCTGGCATTGCACTGATTGTGTGACTTTGGACAAGTAATTTAATTTTCTTTTGCCTTTTTTTTCATCAGCAAAATCCAAGTTATACCATTGAGATTTAAACATGTGATCTAATAGTGTAGTTGTTGTTAGGTGCCATGGAGTTGGTATCAGACTCATAGTGACCCTCATAGTGTTTTCAATGGCTGAGTGCTTCGGGATTACCTTGGGAGTGGATTGCCAGGCCCTTCTCCCATTTTTGCGGTGCTAGGAATTGAACTCGGGGCCTCAGAGACTGCAGTGCAGCACTCTACCCACTGAGCTAAATCCCAGCCCAATAGTGTTAGTATAACTCTCAAAAAAAGTAAGCTATTACTATCACTATGTGCGTAAAGTAAATCCCATATCCTCTTTACTCTGACATCATCTTGGATTTCTTCCTGATTTTGAGAACATACATCTGGGTTTGTTTTCTGTTCATTGAATCTGTTTCTTCTCTTTTTTGGATTTTTAATTTCTGACTTGGTTAGTTTACACTGTTGTTTCATTATTCTCTTTGCTTTGCCATTTGTCCATAGATTATTGGCTCCAAATTTGAATGAATTTAGCCGCACAAGAGCTCAGAATTGCCTTCCTCAATTGATCCCATTGGCTGTATCATCTTCTAGTTATACCAACTCCAAATCCTATACTTGTCTTGGACTCCTTATCTTTCCTCTCATTCCACAACAGATTCATCTTCAAGTTCAGACAATTCTTCCTTTATTATACCTTTGATACCTGTCACTTCTTTTCTGATATCATTACTATAGCTCAATTCCAGTTTTCCATTATTGTAAAGGGGTACTCCCTCATTCGTCCTACTCTTTCTTAATATATCTTAATATATTTTTGGAAAGATATATTAATCTTTCCAAAATGCTATCTTTAGTTATAAATTTTTGTCACTCTTGCTTTTTCTCCAAAAACCATTGCTTACTGAAGTATAGAGACATTTCACCTAACATTTAGGACCAGCAATTCTTCATCAACTTCATTTCTCATCACTACTGCACTTTCATTTCTCTGCTAAATATTTATTATATGTCAGATTACATAACAGGCAATGTACATAGAACGGTTAAAAAATTAGTCATAGTCTTTCCTCTCAGGAAATTTATAGTCTAATGAAGAGATTTTTTAAAAAAGTCTTCCTCTCGATATAATATGCATTTGTTTTCTATGTTAAAGCACTTTCCATCCATCCTTATGTAGCTTAGTCCTTGCTTTCCTTTATGTCTTCCTGAAAGTTTTTCTCCTTCTAGAAGCCCTTTGAGAGCAAGACTGATGCTGACTTCAGAAAATGTAGCTGTTGGTTGGATTCACTTTCATGCTCATTTCAGTGTCCTCCCCCAACACCACCAGATAAAAGCACCAAGCATCTTTCTTCTCTGTTTCCACAATATTCCCTCAAATCTTTTACTTTTGCAAGAATCTCATGGGGAAACAGAGAAAGGTACAGTAAACAGCTTGATTTATAAATGTCTTTTCTGATTGATTTCCATGGACTTCTGTTTATTTTAGGTCCTGAGAACTTGGGTAAATGCTCATTATGATTTCCTAACATTCAGTTCAAGTTTTCTGTATGAGTCAAAACAAACTAAAAGTTCAACCAATTATTAGGTCCTAAACATTGTATTTTATGTAAGAATCTTTCTGGTTATTATAGGAGAGTACTGAGAGGGCAAGAGGTGGTATCTAGCTCTTGTCTTCTTAGAGACAAGGCAGGGGACAGATACTAATTTCATGCAGGAAATATGGAAAACAACCAGTACCAGTTTAACTCCCTTGCATTCTCTCTCCCAAACCTCACATAATATGTACTCAGTATGTCTTTACGGGTACCTAACAACAATTATTGCCATACCCTGGCTCATTTTTCTTTCTTAGCTTGTCTCTCACATTCTCTCCTATCCCATCCAGAGGAATTTTCTTAAAATAAAATTATATCATCTAGGCATGGTGGCTTATTCCTATAATCCTAGCACTCAGGAGACTGAGGCAAGAGGATAGTGAATTTGGTGCCAGCCTGGGATACATAGTGAGACTTTGTTTCAAAAAAACAAAATAAATAAGTAAATAAAAAATAATAGCAGTTGTTGTTATTAAACTCTATGAAAAGCAGAGAAATAATAGCAATAAAGACAAATTTTAATATAAAATAAAATCATGTCATACCTCAATGCCATTCTTTTAGAATAATATTAAACTTTTTGTGCTGACTTGCTTCAAAATTTCTTTTCCTCTTTAACATCATCTTTTTATTTACTCATTCATTCAACAAATAGTTACTGATACCAGTAGGAATCAGGAAGTAGACTACTACTAAATATAGAGGGTACTCCAAAATGTATACACATTAACTGTATTAAAATTGAAATAATATATGCCAATGACAAAAGATGAATACAAGTCACATTGACTTTGGCAATTGCAAGAGTTCATACTATACATGTTACCATAATTCAACTTTGAAAAATAATACATAGGTAACATCTCCTAAAATGTGTACACATTTCTTGGCCCCGCACTATGTAGTAGAACCCTATAAAGACCCCCTTTGTTAAGAGGACGTGGAATAATAAATTATTGAACAAAGATTTAAGATGATTTCAGAATGAGTTTTTTTTTTCTGTAAAAATAACTTGAAATTTTTAATTAGTCAGGAACCGTGAGACATTTGTAATGCCAGTGACTCTGGAGATGAGGCAGGAAAATCTCGAGTTGTGCAGAGGCAGCCTGCACAACTTAGCAAGACCTTGTCTCAAAATGAAAAACACAATTCTTTAAAAAGTATGCTGTAATACACCTTAGTGGTAGAGCACTTGCCTAGCATATGCAAGGCCTTGGGTTCAACTCTTAGTACTGAAAATACTATAAAAGGCTGGATTTAGATTATTTTTAAATTGTCTATAAGACTTTTCAGTACACAAAAGGTCTAAACTGGAAATTGTTGGTCATATATTACACATGTGGCTTTTGCAACAAAGAAAACAAAACTCCAATGACATAACTTATTTTTAAAGAAAAGGCCTTAGTTGAACATCAAATAGATTGATAAAAGAACACTCATTTATGGTGTGAGACAAAATAAAATGTTTGGGAGTCTTAAAATCATATTTTGTGTTTCTGCCTTTAAATGCCATTTTTAATAAAGTAATAAAATATTGATTCCAAACTTTATTGGATAATAAGCTTTTACTGTACTGATAAGACCTATAACCAGAATGACACAAGCTAATGTCATGGAAGGAAACATGAGTCTGGGTTAAGAACAGCATTACTTCTGGTGACTCATAAATCCACTTCTGTCTCTGCCCTCAGGAACTCTAGTTGGTTGTGTTCTTGCAATTGCTTTAACATGCAATGCTACCTCTCCTGTTCCTGAGTCTTCACCCGTGATATTCTGGCTAAATTATTTGAATAGCCTTCCACTCTTCTTTTTTCCCTAGGCTGGTGCTAGACTTCAACATGTCAAACTGAGATGTCTCATTCTCCTTTGAAGTTTTGTGGACTTCTTCAAGTCTGACCTAGGTGTCCCTCTGTAGTTCCTCTCGTATGTATCATAACTCCCTGCTTAACTCATCAGTGTTCCCTGTTGCATTAAGCTTTGTGAGGTGTACTTCATTCCATCTGCATCTGCAGTACCTAGCATAGTGTTAGCAATCTAATGCTTGTTGAAGATGTATTCATTGAGAAAATGCATGCATCATAACATGAGTATACTTAAGATGAAGGGAGAGGAGAACATAATTTGGTTAAGTGAACACCATGAGCAAACATTTAAGATTTCTGGAGAACTTTCAGTAGCATTATGTAACTACAACTTTTCTGCAATGTAGAAGAAGAATCATCTAATGCTTTTGAACCAACCACTAAGCAACATGTTACATCCTTTTAGTGAGAGAGATGTACTAGGAACATTATATATCATCAGGAGTTTATCCTTGAAGTGAAGTCAGTGGTAGCCAAGGGGTTGGTAGTGAAGACACAGTAAGGGGTAATATTAACTATTATGAGGAGAAAACTTCTCATTGTGGTCATCTATAATTATTGTTATCAGGTAACACCTTGGTATTCTCAGTCCTAATTTGTTCTTTTAAGATGATTAAAAAAAGATTCATTAAAGATAAAAATCATGTAAGAAGGGAAACATTTGTATGCGTTGACAAGCATTTTCAGAAAAAGTAGGCTATTTAGTGAAGTAAGTTTTGAAGTGCTGAGATTCCATATTTTAAATTATTTAGATATTATTAGATATTAAATTATTTAGATATTATTAGCTCTAATCAGCAGATGTACCCATGTAAACTGTAGTCATAATGAAAGAATGTTCAGGATTCTATCATGATTCTGACTGGTTGAAAAGAGAGGTGCAAAACATATATATAACCTAACGTGGAAAAATAAACTATTAATAACAAAATAGGAAGAAAAGATTTTGCACCTTAAGACTATTTGTTATACATTAGAATTTAGTATAAAGTGGAGCCACTTGGACTTTCTGCCTGAGATGATTCATTTACTGAAGTCCCAATGCAAACTCAGAAGGAGCATCTCTAAGAGCACCTCTTAGCAGGGGGCCTCGTGGGAAGCATCATAGCAAGACTCCAGTGCATTATCTACAATTCACTTACATGCTCATCACTTGTGCTTGGGACCGTTTATGGATCAAGTGTAAAAGGCCACCTTCTCCTTCACTCACTGGTATTGCAGAAAACAGACATTTCTAAGCCAACAAGATTCCCTGTGTTGTTATATGTGCATATTAAAAGTGGAAGTTTTCTTGCTGTGATGTTCTCAATTTTGCTTACAATTTATAAAGCTTTTTGTCAGTGGACCTGGCCACAAAAGCACATAATTTTCAGGCCTTTGAAGTACTTTTTTTTTTTAATAAAACAACCTGCAGGTACATATTTTGTATTATTTGAAGGTATAATTTGGTAGGGCTGGGGTTTAGTTTAGCTGGTAGAGTGCCACTCTGTGCTCTCTGAGGCCCTGGGTTCAATCCCCAGCACCATAAAAATGGGAGAAGGAGGTGGCAACCCACTCCTGAAGTAATCCCAAAACAATCAGCCATGGTACACCCTATGGGGGTCGCTATAAGTCAGACGTGACTCTGTGGTGCCTAACAAGAACAACAACAACAACAACAACATAATTTGGCAGGATTCAAGATAAGTTTCTTCCTCCCTAGACCCAAGGAAAAGGACCTTGAAGGAAGCACTGTACGCTGGAATGAAGAGGAATACAGGGAGATCACCTGTTTAATGTGTCTTTTCCTACTAACGCCCTGATGTTAGAGGACATTGACTAGTGACAAACAGTGGGATTTTCTTTGTATGTGAACTAGAGCATTTCAGTTAAAAGCTTACAGAAGCTTACAGGTAAGATGTCTCGGCAAGAGTTTCCTCACTGAATGAATACAACTTAATAAATGTGTAGTGGCTCTGTTTGGACCCCTACCAGTCTAGAAATACACAATAAGTCTGTCTGCTGTCTTCAACTCATGCCTTATGCACACATGAGCTGTCCCCCTCTGAGGTTTACTGGAGTGTATTTCATTAGAACCTCTTTGTGGCACGATGAACCTGATGGTAATGAATGGGCTGAACTCTGAAAGCATTGGGCACTGACCTCACATCAGCTGATATCCTAAATCAGGCCATTAGACCACAGAAAGAGCCTTTATAGGTTAATTTATCTCTCATTTGTTTCAACTACATGTGTCCTTATAAAGGTCCTCTAATTGAATCTTATAGATGTCACAGAGATCTTTTCATTTTAAGGAAGCTTTTGGAAATAAATACTCACTGGCTAGTACTGATGAGCATAACATGAAGGTGACTCTCTATCCTCATTTGTGTGACTAATTTTAAACTTTCATCCCCATCAAATACTGAATCTGAATTGCTACCATGGCTGATCCTGGTCATTTCTCCATTTATTTTGACTGATGGCTCTCCCACCAAAAGTGAAGTAAACAGATAAAGGAGTCCTAATGCCTGATGACTATGTGTAGCTCTTTAAAACACAAAGGACTGTAGATACTGATGGAATCAGATGAAGGAATTTGCTTAATGAATGACACAGTGCCATTAGAAAATCAGGCATTCCTAGTTGTTTACAGCATGTTTACATCAGAGTAGCCTAAAACACAATAATAATCACAGTGACAGGGTCTATTCACTGAGCATTCACTCTGTGCCATGTATGGGGCTAAACATTAATATTTAACTGTTTACTCTTCACTACAGACCAAAGATACTTGGAGTAATTGCTATCTTTAGTTTGGAAGATGGGGAAATAGGCCTAACAAAGATTGAAAACTTGCCTTGCATGTCATGCTAGTGACAAACTGGTGGGGAATGAGAGACTACATGTCTAACTCCCAGGCTTTTCTCCTCTGCCCCTAGAATTGGCTTCTCATTTTTCATCTTCCCAGCACATCATAGTCTCAGGAGTCATCCACCTTGATGCCCGTGGTATACATTTACGTGACATCCTCTTGCTTCTCAATCCCTTTTCTAGTAACATCTGGGTTCAACATCTTTTGAAGTTTGGTTACCCCTCTCTACAAGTTCACGAAAAGTTGTTGCATGAAATTGTCCTTCTTCAATAAATAATGCTTACCTATATCCTTCTTGGCCTGCAGCCATAGCTGTGTGGTGTCCAGTCTCATTAGATCTTGGAAGCTAAGCAGGGTTGGGCCTGGTTAGCACTTGGATGGGAGACCGCCTAGAAACATCAGGTACAGTAGGCTTGGGAGAAGGACCTGGCAACGCTCTCCCAAAAATCAACCCACCATTGAAAACCCTATGAATAGCAGAGATGTGCTAACAATAGTGTTTCACCTGTTGTATGTAGGATTGCTATGAGTCGGATACCAACTTGATGGTACCAAAAACAACAATATATCCTTCTTGTTGTTGTCAGGTACTCCTATGTACAACAGACAAAACATTACCCAACACTGTGCCATGCTGGGCACTATTGTCAGTATGTCTGTGCTATCCATTGGGTTTTCACTGGCTGATTGTTTTAGTAATGGGTTCCAGCAGCCTTCTCTTAAGCCTATAGCACCTGGTGTTCCCAGGTGGTCTCCCATCCAAGTACTAACCAGGCCCTATGCTGCTTAACTTTCGAGATCTGATGAAATGGGATGCCAGGGTGGTACAGCTATAGGTGATCTACATCCCAGTGCCTAGGGAAAAAAAATTATCTTTATTTTGATGCATTTTAACATTCTCTATGTGATTGTGTCACTTTTTCCACAGCTAATTCACAAACATTTCATTTCCTTCTTTATAAAGTTTCACCTTCACGTTGTACTCCTGCCAATGCTTTAATAAACTATTATAATGAATAAAGAACACACTAACAGCCTAGGGTGGTGACTCCTTGGCATGACACTGTCCCTGTACACCTTGCAACAGTCAATTTCTAAATATTGAAGGTTTATGCCTCTAGTACTTAGCTAATTCATTTATCATCTATCTTTAAGGGATAATTGTAGGTGCATAATTTTAGCAACATCATTATGCCTGTTGATATAATCCAGAGCCACCACAGTGGTGCAGCCCCTGATTATATGTTCAATTAACTGCCACATGTTGTCGGCACCTCTCATCTGCCAGGTTTTCTTCTGTTGGATACTTATAATAAGTTATAACAAAAATAGCCCTGTCAGGAATTATCACAGCAACCCCATCGCCTCACACGTTCACAGATATAATTGACATGTAGCTTTGTTTTCCAGTTTGCACTTTTGGTAAAGAGAACATGGACTTGGAGTCAGATTGTTTGATTTCTGGTCTGGATTCTATGTGACTTTGGGCAAGTCACTAACTTTTCTAGGAACTAATTCATGTGGATACAAAATGAACATGAAAATGTGTGGGCTGCCAAACTGTGCAAGGTGAGGTTCAATTGGAACAATATATTTGAATGTACTCTTAAACTTGTAAAGTAGGGACAAAATGTGACACGTGATCACTCTCTCTTGACGTGTATTTTCCTGACATAATATTCATACACACTAGGAAACATTTTCACTTTCCACTTAACATTTTATGCACTTGAACAATTTTTATGCATATTTTTATGGTCAAAATGGCTGTTACTTTCACATTTTTTTACTATATGTAAATTCCCTAAGGGTAGGGACAAAATCTCAATCCTCTTTCTTTCCTGTATAAAACCGAGACTTAGGGAAGTGCTATAACTTAACATGTCTCCAGTCATTTAGTTAGAGATTGTTTGGTTTGAGGAATATTCCTTGTTGGCATGAACTATGCCATTTCTGTGGTCTTTATTAAAGTGTTAGGGTTGTGAGCTTGAGCTTTCCAGTTCTCTATGGTGTTTTGTCATGGAGGAAGAGTTTTAAAGTAATGACTTTGAGTCTATTCAGGGACATTTTAGAGGAATAAATTATTGCCTTGCACTTGCACTCAGGACCTTAGAGGCCTTTGCTCTGTTTGTTGTTGTTGTTGTTGTTTTGTTTTTGTTTTTGTTTCTCAATGCTTGAGCACAGGGCCTTCACATGCTAGGCAGGTGATGCACCACTGAGGCCCACCCTTAGTTCCTTTTTTGTTTATTTTGAACTTGAGACAGGATCTTGGCAAATTGTGCAAGTTGCCTCTGGCCTTGAACTTGCCATCCTCTTGTTTCTGCCTCCTTACTTGCTGGGGTCACACATGTGAGCCATGGTGCATGGCCAAGGCCTTTATTTTTATAGATCACCCTTATCCCCAGGACAGTTCTGCCCCATTTTTCCTGTTGTGCTGATGTAGTCATTTGGGTCCATTTGTGTGTGTGCGTGTGTGTGTGTGTGTGTGTGTGTGTGTGTATGAAAATATTGATGCAAAATATGAAAGAATAAGGATGCTGCTAGTTCATAAGGTATCCTGGGGGAATTAACAAAAGGAAGCCTCTGTCGGTGAACAAATTAGGAGAAGATGCCACCTCTGTGAGGTAGCAGTGCCATGCCAGGGCATTTAACTTGAACATTGGCGTCTGGCCTTGTTTCAATCTCCATTCATTGTCTTTGGTGGTGATTCTGTGCAGGACATGAACTGCATGATAACATGAGAGGGAATGGGCATGATTTCCTATTTGGAAAACAAAATCCACAAGTTCCTGCAAGCATATACTCAACACCAGGTGTATGGAGGGATGATTGGTGACATTTGGTCTTTCCCTTTCCATCTAGTTTCTCCTCAGCACTTTCATGACATCTCTCTTTTCCTTTACCCCCAGCCTGACATTTTCATGTTAGGCAAGAAAAGAAGGGGTTGTGTGGGCCTTCTCCTGAGTCCAGGAACCCCTTAGGGAGAGGATCTGACTATAAGAAGACAAATGCCTCTGGGAATAGAACAGTCAGCATTAATCTATTCCATAAATATTTATTGTGTACCTACAATGTGCCAAGTCCCCACAGTATAGCAATGAAGAATTATACAGGTTATTTTCTCTACCTGGATATTTCCCTATGCCTTGTGCAATTCCACCTCCTTATTCTTCAGGTTGTAGTTGAAATGCCCCTTTCCATCCTCCCAGATGAAACTCTGATAAATTTCTGTGGCCTTCTATCCTCTTTTTCACTCTCTACTTTTGTGATTACTGGTGCAATGACATTTTTCTCTACCACACTTTATGGCACATGAGGTTAAGGATCACAGTGGCTCTAGTTCTAGAGGAAAGCTGAGTGTCTGGCACATAATAGACTCCCAATAAGTGCTGGTTTATGAGTTAATGAATGAATGACTACCAAGCACAGGCTCAATTAATTCACCCTTTGCTAAACCTTTGTAAACCAGGTGCAGTGGCACATACCTGTAATCTCAGCGGCTTGGGAGGTGGAGGCAGGAGGATTGTAAGTTTGAGACCAGAGGCAGTCTGCGTAATTGAGCGAGACCCTGTCTCAAAAAGTAAAAAAATGGGCTGAGGGTGCAGCTCAGTGGTCCAGCATTTGCAGAGCGTGCAAGTGCGAGGCCTTTGTGAAAACGCTATTATGCATTTGGATGGGAGGTATATATCCATCCCTGAAATTTAATGAGCTTTGAAATAATCACTGAAGTTTCTTGACTAGTCTTTCCTCTAATCTCTGCATAAAACATCTTTTTAAATAAGAATATTTTAAGTCAAGATATCCAAAGTTTTTTCTTTTTATCTGTTTTAACAATAACATGACCATCTTACTTGATAAAAAGAGAACTTCAGATTTGGTTCATTGAGGTGATTCATCTGATTAATTATAGCCTGCTGCTGAAATATAGCAATAGTGGTAAATAACAATGTGTTGTTGTTGTTGCTAGGTTCCATCAAGTTGTATCTGACTCATAACAATATTCATAGGGTTTTCAATGGCTGATTATCTCTGGATTGCTCTGGGAGTAGGGTACCACATCTTTCTCCCGTTTTAGTGGTGCTGGGGGTTGAACCCAGGGCTTCAGAGAGTGTAGAGCAACACTCTACCAACTGAGCTAAAACCCAGTCCAACAATGTGTTGGGATAGTTTAATTGTAAAATGGCCATTTCTCTGGCCTTGGATTGATTATGATCACTGTAATCATGACTAAAACCTTTCATTAACTTTCTTATATCTAATTTCTTCTTTTGAGTTAACATAATCATAAATCATATTTCCATGAACAACATTGTTGTTGTTAGGTGCCATCGAGTCGGTATCCGACTCATAGAGACCCTCATAGGGTTTTCAATGGCTAATTGTTTCGGGCTTGCCTTGGGAGTGGATTACCATGTCCTTCTCCCATTTTTGCGGTGCTGAGAATAGAACTCGGGACCTCAGAGACTGCAGCGCAGCGCGCTACCAACTGAGCTAAATCCCGGCCCCTGAACAACATAGCATATACCTTTTCAAGAAGCACCTAAGCTTCCTGGCTGTGTGCAGTTGCTGAATAAAAGGCATAAACAGCTTTTTCCCAAGCAAATATGAAAAAGAAAGACTTTCAGAAAGCCTTTGCTGCCTGTCTTCCCTGCCAGGGAGGTCTCATCATGATGTGGGGACACCCAGTGAGTATAATGTTATAAAGACCCATAAAACATTCTTTAACATGAAAATTTTGCCTCACATATGAGCTGTTGCTAATGAATTACACATGATGCAAGAAGCAGCATGGCTGAAATATTTTTATTAATACTAATAATATTTTTTGCTTATACAGCACCTTTCATTGCAGAAAACTGAGTTGGAAAGGAAGCTTTAAAGACATACTTGGGGTAAAATTACTGGCTCATAACTTTTTAGACTTGCTGCTGCCTCTCCACTGTGCTGGAGGCAGGGGAGCTGGGTGCACAGCTAATGTCATTCATCTTAGGGACTTCCAATATCCACAGATTTCTAGATTTAAAGATAACACAGGAAAGCAAGGTGAAAAAAGGATTGAAAAACAGTAACAAATACATCTTCATTTCTTCATGGTGTGAAATTAAACAAATTTCAGTCAAGTAAAAGTGGTAGTGAGAGTTGTTTCTGGAGGCTATTGGCAGAGAACTTATTGTGTGCTTGGCATTGTTTTGAGTATTTACATCACATGTTTAATCTCCACATCTTTTTGAAATAGGAATTATTATATTTACTTTATAGGGAAGTCACCGAGGCACAGACATGTTAAACAAGTCTCCCCTCTAGCCTAGATCCTTATAGGGAAATTCTTACTTGTGTGTCTTCTGGGTTCCTCCCTGAAGGGAACAGAGTAAGTTAGTCAATTATGAGTGCTGATAGTTGCTCTATTGTCACTTAATGTATGCCATTGTTGTTAGGTGCTGTTGAGTCAAGTCTGACTCATAGTGACCCTATGTACAGCAAAGTGAAACACTTGCCGATTCTGTGCCAGGCAAACGATCTTATTTATGTTTAAGCCCATTGTTGCAGGCACTATATGCCATAGTTGGAATATAAAATGTTCCCCAAGGTCATGTGCTTTAACAGTGGGCCCCCAGCTGTTGGTGCTGTCCTGGGAGGTTGTAGAATTTGGGAAGTGGGTATAGCGTGGTGGAAGTGAGTCAGTGGGGATGGGGCTTTGGAAGTTTTTATCCTGGAACTATCACTGTGCTCTCTCTCTCTGCTTTCTGCTCACAAAGATGTAAGGGCGTCTGCCATATGCCCTGCCTCCTGCTGCTGTCATGCCTGCCCAGCCACCATATGGACTGATCTACTAACTGTGAGCCCTCAATAAATTTCTTTCCTCCATAAGTTGGTTTTGGTTGGTTTTACTGCTACAGTGATGGCAGATGACTAATACAATGTAAATTCTCTTACATTATTTATTTGAGCTCTCAACTAGATTGCAGTGTCCATGAGAACCATTTGAGTTTAGGTTTCTAAAGCATACCTTACAATTTTAGATCTGAAATTTGAGATACGTATTTCAATTACAGTATAGATTATATCTTATTTAGTTTGTGACAAAATAGCACAGACCCTTCAGGATAACATAGCATAGACAGGTTAGCTTAAATAACAGAAATTTATTTCTCAGATTTTGGAGACTGGAAAGTCTCAGATCAGGGTGCCAACACAGTAAAGTTCTAGAGAGGGCCCTCTTTCTGGTGTGATTATCTATGCAGAAAGAGTGAGATAAATTTTTCTCAAAATTTCTCTCTAAAGTCTCTTAAAAATGCACTAATCCTACTCATGAGGGTTTTACCTTCACAATCTAACTACCTTTAAATGTATAACCGCTAAACACTATCACACTGGGGAATAGAGCTACAACATATGAATTTGGAGGAAGCACATTCAATCCATAGCAAGTTGGTTTCTCTTGGGGACAATGGGAAAGGATTTTGACATTAGGGCCATTCTGGCAATCGAAGAACATATGTCGCCAAAATGATAGCACTTTCTTTTTAGTAAAGACCAAGAGGAGAGTAATCTACTGACATTTTTAGGCTAAGCTTATATGGTATGCACATTTCAGTAGCAAATTGAAACTTAATACTCTGTATTACATATTCAAAATGTCAGTATTATTACTGTTTACAGAGCAATTGTACAAACTAATCTACAATCCAGGCAGAATGTAGAGTTTATTTTTTTTCACTCAAAAGTATAACTTTAAAGTTTCATCTCTTCTATATAATGTTTATTTGTTTTTGAGGCAGAGCATCTAGGAAAGCAAATAAGTAATCTGGGAAGTGTAGAGACTATGGAATGCAATATCCACCAAGACAAACAGTTATTCTCACTCCATTGATCTATAGATGGCCTATATTCTTGGGCTCACTATAGAGAGCCTAACTCTCCAATGGACCATTCTGAAGATGTATAAACTTTTCATTATCCAATTTTTTCCTTTTTATATTTATATCAAAGTCTTCAAAAACTCTTGGTCATTTTACCAAATTTTTTCTCACTTTCTTCTCCTAAAGTGTTACCTTTGACAGCATTATAAGTAGTCGCTCTATGCTTTATGTGTCCTGATAACATTTGAATTGCACATTAATGTAATCAATAGCATGTAGCAATTCATTTCAGATGGATTAATTCTTGGACAGGGACCTACAAATGGGAAGCCATCTCCATTTACATTGATTTTGTTACCTTCAACTTAAAAGGGTAGCCTTCCAGGTACTCAGCAGAGTGTGGCACTAAAGTGGGATGGGGGACCTGGAATCCAAACACCTGAGTCTAACACTTCAGCTCTACTGATGTATAAATTGACCTTGGGCAGCTAACTTTGCCTCTTTGAATATCAGTTTCTGTATAATACTAATAATCTTCTATGTGAATGTGCTCTGAGAACTGTACAGTAGTTTATGCAAGGCAGTTTATTGAAAAAAGCACAATCAGTTCTGCTATAACCTGGCACACCTGTTTCTAAAAAACAAGTCAATATTGTGAAGGCAAGAGGTAAAATAGCTATCTTAACCAACATTGTTTAATAGAAACAGTGCTATCCATAAATGTGAGCCTTGTATAAAATTTGAAATTGTCGGATACAGGTATTTAAAAAGTTAAAAAATCCAGTAAGCTAATTTGAAAGTTTATCTTATTTAATTATCTATCCTAATTATTATTATTATCAACATTATTGTTGTTGTTTGGTGTGGTCGAGTCAGGCCCAACTCATAGTGGCCCTCATAGTGTTTTCAATGGCTAATTGTTTTAAGATTGCTTTGAGAGTGGATTGCCATGTCCTTCTCTCATTTTTTCAGTGCCGGAGATTAAATCTGGGTCATCAGAAAGTATGGAGCAGCACTCTACCAACTAGCTAAACCCCAGCCCATAGTATAAAATTATTAATTTGTTATTTGATGTTCTTTTGTTCCTTCGTATAAAAGATGTACCAAAAAGGAGTATATATTTTACACTTATAGCACGTGTTAATTTGAAGCAGCCCCATTTTAAATTCTAGCTGAGTACTAAATTGAGCTGATTACTAAAGAACCTTGGTCTTCATATTGTCCACTTATAATATAAAAGGGTTAGAATAGGTGTTTTCCAAAGTATTATCAGCTCAATTAGTATTTAAAGTCACATTATTGGTGTATAATTTATATATAATAAAATGTGCCCATTTTCATGTATATTTTGAAGCATCTTTAATACCCTGTAACTATCAGCAAAATTAAGATATGGAAATATTTACATCTCCTTAAAATATTTCCTTGTGCTCCCTTCTGGGCAATCTTTTCTTGGTGGATGGTTGTTTCTAGTTTTCAGATCAATAAATTTTCAGGCATGGCTGAAGTCTGAGTTGAAGTGGATTTGAAGGATTTTCTGGCTCATCTCAAGAAAGTATGTTTTTAACTTTAAAAGAAACAATTTTCCAATGTGTTTATACCACTGCATGCCAGAAATATATGAGAATACCAGTTGTTTTACATCCTTCTCAGCACTTGGTATTGTCAGTCTTTAAATTTTAGCCATTCTATTGTGTGCAAACTGATATCCCATTATAGTTTTAACTTGCTTTTGATGCAAATGACAATAAAATTCTGATAACTTAATGGCAATAAACATCTTCCCATGTGGTTATTAACCATTTGTGTATCATTTTTATGAAGTGTTTATTCAAATATTTTGCCCATTTTTAAAACTGAGTTTTTCAGTCCTATTTATCATACACAGTTTCAGTAAGTATGCTCTATTTGTCCTTACTTGTACTTTATTTTCTGAATAGCACATTTTGAAGAGGAAAAAGACTTAGTTTGACACTCAATTTATTCATCTTGCCTTTTATAGTTCATGTGTTTTGTGTGCTAATCTAAGGAATTCTTACCTACACCAAGATTATGAAGATTTTCATCCAACTTTTGTCTAGAAATTTTATAGTTTCACTTTTGTATTTAGGCTCATTATCCATTTTGAGTTAATTTTGTGAATAATGTGTGTTAGTCAATTTTCCAACATTGTGACAAAATACCTGAAAAACATCAACTTAAAAGAGGGAAGATTTACTTTGGCTCATGGTTTCAGTCCATGGTGGTTTGTCCTTATTACTTTGGGCCTGCAATGAGGCTGAACATCATAGTGGAGAGTGTATGGTGGAGCAAAGCTGCTCATTTCATCATGGCCTGGAAGCAGAGAATGAGAGAGGAGGTGGACTGGACAAGATATAGCCTTTAAAGACACATCTGCAGTCACCCACAGCCTCAAAGGAGGCCCCACTCCCTAAGAGCCCATTTAGCTATAAACTCATCAATGGGTAAGGTTAGTGCCTTCATGATCCAATCACCATTCTAGGTTCTACCTCTGACTATTGATTGCTACATTTGGAGTCATGCCTTCAACACATGAATTTTGAGGGACACTTCATATGTAAACCACAGCATGGTATGAAGGAAAGATTGAGATTAATTTTATTCAAAATGGATATCCAATTGTTCCATTCAGTTTTTATCTTTTTCCTATTGGAATATCTAGGCAACTCATTTATATTTCTATATCTAACTTCTCTGACATGTGTACATCATGGATTATTATGATTATATCTCTTGTTTAAGCTATTTGAAAGAGTTGAGTATGATTTTCTTTTCTTAATCCAAGAACTAAATGCAATAATGAGGGGCTAGAGGGACAGTCATATGACTACAGCCTTGACTAGAATTCCATCTCACATCTTTGCTCAGAATGCAACTATGTGAGGATTGAATGCTCTCAGGGTTTTACAGGGAATCAACTCCTAGTTAGAGTTGTCATAACATTGGATTTTTGGTCATTCTTTCTCTCCTCTCTTTTGTATCATATGTTTAAAATTGTCCTATTCACAAGGTCACCATGCCAATTTCAAAAAGCTTTACCCTTGGACTTAAATGGATTTATACTGAAATACATAGATGTTGTTGTTAGGTGCCCTGGAGTCAGTGTCTGACTCATAGAGACCCTACGTACAACAGGCAAAACATTGTTGTCAGTGCTTCTCTGCTATTCATAGGGTTTTCAATGGCTGATTGTTTTTTGGCATTGGGTTGCCCAGTCCTTCTCCTAAGCCTACAGTGCCTGGTGTTCCCAGGCAGTCTCCCATCCAAGTATTAACAGGCCCGACCCTGCTTAGTTTCCAAGATCTAAAGGGGTCAGGTGCCATAGAGGTATGGCTGCTGGTGAAATGCATAGTACTTTACACATAACCAATCTAAATCCATAGAACAAGAATTCTCTAAGGTTATTCATATCAGACTTGTAAAAAGTCTGATATGAATACAGTTTTTATACTGTGAATAGTCTGAAAATAACTTATATGTTGTTTTTAGTTGCCCTTGAGTGGGCTCTGACTCATAGAGAGCGTATTTGCAATAGGCAAAACACTTCCTGACACTGTGCCATGCCTGGCACTATGTCAGTGTTTCTCTGCTATTCATAGGGTTTTCAATTGCAGATTATTTTTGGACTGGGATATCAGGTCCTTCTTCCTAACCTGCAGCAGCCTGGTGTTCCCAGGCAGTCTCCCATCCAAGGACTAACCATGCCGACCCTGCTTAACTTCCGAGATCAGGCAGGATTGGGTGCCAGAGTGCTATAACTGCAGACAACTTATATGGTAACTATGAATAGTGCTGTGCACTGTAAGTAAGAATGTTTTTTTGTTTTGGAACTTCCTTGGCCAAACAAATGTTAAATTGACCCTCCCTGTCACATTTTTCCTCATTGTTTGTATTTGTTTTGCCTTACATTGAGCTGTTCCATTGCCATAACTGTGGCAGATTTCATTTCTTGTAGTGCTGTACCATTCCATTTTTGTCATCCTTCTCATTACTCCTTAGCACCCTGTCCTTGACTTCATAATACTGGGAGGACCTAGCTTGCAAGTCAGCTTTTGGCAGAATAAGATATCTCCATCTTTGAGGTCACGTTTCAGGCTTTTGTTCAGTCACAGGTTCTGTTTGGATTTATCCTTGGTGTGTCTACTTGAATATTCAAAAAGTCATCAGCTAGTCTAATTTGTTTTTTTTTTAGCCATGTAAAAGACTGATTTGCTTTGACAGGTGGATCAGAAACAGAATTGGAGCTATTTTATCTGGACCTAATTAAACAACCTTCATTACCGGCAGATATATGTTTGTGACTTAAAATTAGCATGATTGGAATTAAAACTCAAAATATAAGGCATTGAATTCAGATATGGCTGGTTTAAAAATAAATTCCATACATTTTAAATGCAGCAAGTCTGGATTTTAAATATCCTATAGTGACAAATTCCATTTAGATGTGTGTGTGTGTGTGTGTGTGTGTGTGTGTGTGTGTGTGTGTGTGTACATGCACATATAGCTGTGGCCGTAGATAGTAGTAAATATATGGTACATGATTTCTGAACAGGTCCAGAGTAACATCCTGACTGTGAAACTTTAATAAAATGTTTTAAATATCTCATTTGTCCCTCCTGCTAGCCCCAAGTATTGAGCTCAGCTTTGAAAATTTTGTGAAGTTTTCTTTAGTTTCAAAGGTCATATTTTCTAATCAAATTATACCTATTCATCATTGTCCAGTTTCTGATATTTTGTGATGGTCTTTTATTATATGTATTCTGATTGTGCTGAAACACACACACATATACACATGTACATGCACAGTGGAATCTACTTAAAATGTTCTGTGACGTGTAACATTTAAAATCACATTAGATTTTTGTGGTATTTTGTTCCTTTAACCTTTTGAGAAATATTTTTAAAGGTTTTCTCTATGTATTTTATATAAATATTCCTACACACATAAAATACTATATGTATTTGTAGGTATAGTTGTGCATTCTAGGAGATGATATGAACTTGATAATTACTGAATAATAATAATATATATACATATATATTTTGTGTTTCTTAGACTTTTTAAGGGTTATTATGTACTGAGATATATGAGTCAGATTTTACCTTACGAAGAAAAATAAAAGGTTGAATAAAACATATTGACATTTCTGTTCAACATTAAGGCAGCAGGTATTATGGTGGATTCCTTTTCCTAACAAACATTAATATGAGATTCCTGGTGTGATGAGAACTGGATATCAAGAATCTAATCCCTCCCCCTGCCTTTGTGCATCAGAAGCCCTCTCCAAATTATTAAAATTCCAGGTCTTTTGTGATACTTCTTGATGCATCATTGTAATTTTAACTGCTTTAAAATGCAAGTAAGAGCACATTCTTAGTATTTATAACCTCTTTGTGAACCTAACAATTTTTATAAAATATGAAATAAAGCATTTGTGTTGATTCATGTCCTTTTAAAAGTTAGAGTTTCCAGATGGTCCCTTCTTTTTTATATTTTTCCAGGAATCAAAACAACAGTTCCTGCATGTGTTTGTCGCTTTTGTTCAGATTTGCTTAGCCCTCCCTGATAACGATGGAGGCTTGAGTTCAACCACTGCTCCTCCTTCTCATCTTTGTTCAGTAATTTCCCTGCCATAAAGGAGCACTCACCTAACTCTAGCTCAGTAGTGGACATTGCTTTCCTTTGTACCCTAAGAGGAGTTGTTAATTTAGCCATGCACATTGTTATTTTCTTTGGGCCCTTTTTGAATCCCAAGTTTGACATACCTAAACTTCAGGTGGCTGGAAGTTAATTGGGGAGGATCAGGATGAGCTGGTTGGCTGAATTTTTCAATTTAAGTCATTGATTTTATCTTCTTCATCTAGCAGCTGTGACACCTCATACAAAGGTGTCTACCATTTTTTCCTTTTTTGCTCCTAATGCAGTGGGGATGATGGCCATATCTTTACCTAAGCTTATTGCTGTTGCCTCGTAGGTCCCTTAGTTTTGAGATCACCCATAGGGAACTGGCTACCCTGGTGAGAGTTTGGATTTAACCTTTCAACACTTTGATTTCCTCATTTGAGAATGTAGATTATAATTGCATCCACTCATAGGCTTGTGAGGAGTAAATCAGAAAATATCTTTAAAGCACTTCTAACTGTACTTGGCACATGGGAAGCATCTAACAGATTCATTCATTCAACAAATATTTATGAGGTGCCTGCAATATGGCAGCATTATTTTAGGTGCTGGAAACACAGAAGTGAACAAGTCCTACCCCCTTCAGCTTTCATTCTAGTGGGTGGAAGCAAACAGACAAGTAACAAATGCATGTATAGTAAGGGCTATGGAGAAAAATGAAGCAGAGGAAGATAAGGCCAGTGCTGAGTGGGGGTGCAATGTGAAATAGGATTGTCGGGGCTGGTTTCTGAGGAAGATGGCATTGAGCAAAGATCTGGAGGTGGGGAGGTTTAAGCCAGGTGGCCTAGGAGAAAGTAAACACAAGAGCCCTCAGGCAGAGACTCAGAGGAGATAGGGTGGCAATGACAAGAGATGAGGCCAGAGAGGAGATGAGGGCCAGCCCTGAAGGTCTGACAGGCTACTAGCACAAGTGTGATTTTTAGTCAGAGTGAGATGGGGATATGCTGCAAAGTTTTGAGGAAAAGTGATGCAATTTGATACATTTTATAAGTAACACCTGCCAGTTAAATGGAGGGTGAGTTGACAGGGTAAAGGCAGAAATGGAGAGATGAGTTAGGAGCTTTAAGGGTAGACCAGATGAGGAATGAACGTGTCCTGGGTCATGATGGTACTGGCAGACATTCAAGAAGCATATGGAATGTAGATCTGTTCTGAAAGTGTTACTGATAGAATTTTCTATCATTGTTATTAAATAAGAAGATCTCTGTTTATTTGGAACATTGACTGCTACAGAGTAAACAGTAAGTGGTAGACTATTGTTTTTAATGAGTAAACTCGTATCAGTCCAATTTTTTGTGTGTGAGTTTGGGAGAACACCAAGTCTTGCTTTCTTATTACCTCTGGAGGATGAGATGTAATTCTAGGAAGGCTTTCACCCATGTGTACAGAATGCCTTGCAAAGCACTGGGTTAAATAACTCAAGATATTTGAATGCAGCTTTTTCTAAATCCCCTCATTTAGGAAACTACTTGTGTAAAGATTTCTTAGTTGAAGAATCCATTGGGTCAGAAGCAGGCAAACTAGGGCCACGGGGCCAAATCTATCCCACTTCCTGTTTTTGTGAATAAAGTTTTATTGGTGCTATGCTTATTAAGATTGTCCGTATTTGCTTTCACACTATAATTGCAGGGTTAAAATGTTATTAAGCCTAGAATGTTTTCTGCCCTGCCTTTCATAGAAACTGCCTTAGATGTGCACTTATGTGTGACTCAAAATCATAATTACAGACTTATTTGTTGTTCAGAGCATATTTATGAAAGTATATGCCACCTAGGACTAAATGAAGATCCCAAAATGTACTCGTAGAGGTTAAATATGTTTATTTTGGAGGAAGATCACAGGTTTTAGAACAACTCCTTGGGAAGACCTCATCATCACAGTTACACCACTCAAATGATTTACTATGGTCCGGGTGATTGTTCTAACTACTTTACATTTACTACCTTGTTTCACAAGAACACAACCTTCACTATGGATTGCACCTCAGTATCAAGAAAGCAAAAATCCTTACAACTGGGTCAGTAAGTAACTGCATGTTAAATGGAGAAAAGATTGAGGTTGTCCAAAATTTTGTTCTACTTGATTCTACAATCAACACCCATGGAGAGAGCAGTCAAGAAATCAAAAAATGCATTGTATGGGAAAACAGTCAAGAAATCAAAAAATGCTGCATTGTATTGGGAAGAGCTCTTGCAAAACACCTCTTTAAAGTTTTGAAAAGTAAAGATGTCACATTGAAGACAAAGATTCACCTGATTCATGCCTTGATATTTTCAGTTGCATCATATGGTTGTGAAAACTGGACATTGAATAAGGAGACAGAAGAATTGATGCTTTTGAATTGTGGTGCTGGAGATGAATATTGAATATACTATGGACTGTCAAAAAACCCAAAAGATTCATCATAGAAGTGCAACCAGAGTGTTTCCTGGAAGCAAGGATGACTAGATTGTGTTCTATATATATTCTGGACATGTCAGGAGAGACTAATCTCTGGAGAAGTACATCATGCTTGGGAGAATGGTCGGTCAATTAAAAAAAAAAGAATATCCTCATCTAGATGGATTAACACAGTGGCTGCAACAATGGGCTTAAGCAGTAAAAATATCTTGTGCATGGCACAGCATCAAGGAGTGTTTCATTTTATTGTACATAAATTCACTATGAGTTGGATCTGATGGCACCTAACAACAACAACAGCTTGTTTCAGGATTACAGAAATCATTGGGGAAATAATATTGCTATTCTATTTTATAGATAAGAAAACTAAAGTAGAGAGTGATAAATGGCTGGCTCAGAGTTGCACTGTTGATAAGCAGCAGAGCTGGGGATGCTGACCTAATCAGCCTGTCTTCAGAGCCCAGTCTTTAGCCTCTACCTTTAGTTCTATTCTGGCAGCTTTGCTAGTGTGCGTGTCTAGGGGCGGGGAAGGCTTCTCCATCAACAAATTCTTCACTTGAGTATTGAACCTGATCTTGTGAATTTGCTCCATGTGTTTATCATCCTCATCTCTGTTTGCTTTTTAAGTTGCTACTACTGTGCAATGATGCCATTCAGCAGCTGAAGATGAAGATATTGCCACATTTCTAATTGTGCTTTTTCCTTTTAAGTTGAAAGAATAACAGAAAGGCAGATCCAGTTTTTCTGCTTGCTTTGCTAAGTGTGAAGTTGCAAAGAATAATGAAAAATTAATTTTCATGTATTTATGAGTTTATCCAAGCTGAGATGTTCTTAACTCTTAAAATTTCAATGTTGGGCTGCTAAAAATGGATATCATTTTACTTTAAATAGCAGGCCATTTTAGAACAAGGTTACATCTGTCAGAAATGAAAACTTTATTGTAATTCACTCATTGCTTTAAGGGCTTAGGATTCCATGGGAGTATTAAAAATCCAAATGATATCCCTGAGTGCTAGATTTTGCCTTTGGATCTCTGATTTTGATTACATATGAACCCAGGGTCATCTGGCAATCACTTATTGACAACACATTTAAAAAGTAGCAGCCCAGCTTCTTTTGGCTGTAGTCTACAGTAATTTTGGATCCAAATGTTCATCCCTCCCCACTTCCTATGGCCTATTTTTGATGACAACATGCAAATAAGTATGCTTTTTTTCTGCTAATTTCACTCATTTTTTGGTTACCTGCCATTCTGAAGGTGCAGCTGCCACAGATCATAAGTCACAAGAGAAAAAGTTTTGTAGTTGCTCACAAAGCTTCCTTATTCCTGGATGAGATGCCAGACTGTCAGCTCTTGACCAGTGGCACAGTCTAGAGCTCATTATGTGACTTCTTATTGTTTCCATTTTGTTGAAACTTTCTCTTCTCCCACACATGAAATCTATTTCCAAGGCAATGATCTATTGTCCATGGATTTTGCCCATAGACTGTGAGACTTCAACTGGCCTAAGAAAAGGAACTGAGTTGTCCTAATTTAAGATGTACACATTTAACAAGTTGAAAAGAAGGAGCTCACCAGATTCTAGTGTTCTAATAGCTTAGGAGAAATTTTAGGAAAGTCATCTCAAAGGGTTTGTTTACAAGAAAGTAGCCATTGTATAGTATGGTCGGGTGGAGGGCAGAAGTGCTGTTAATGTCTTTCCCTTCTGTCTCCCTTCCTTCCTTCCTTCCTTCCTTCCTTCCTTCCTTCCTTCCTTCCTTCCTTCCATTTTCCTCCTTGCTGTTGTTGTTAGGTGCCATTGAGTCAGGTCTGACTCATAGTGACCCTATGTACAACAGAAAGAAACCCTCCCCAATACTGCTATTGTCAGTGCTTCTCTGTTATTCACAGAGTTTTCAATGGCAGATTGTTTTGGGAGTGGTCTTCCAGGTCCTTCTTCCATATTTGCCTCCTTATCTCCTAATAAGTAGTCATCTATGGCAGATTCTGTGCTAGGCCCCAAAGATACAACTATGAACAAGACAAACAGAGATCATAACCTTTGTGGAATTTATTGGAAGAGACAAAAGTACAGCAAATAATTAACAATAAATTATGCATCTAATTATGTGACTACACTGGGTAAATTCTGTGTAGAAAAAGTATAGAATATGATGGATGGGAGTAATAGGGACCTTAGACTGATGAGAAGGAGAATCCCCTACCCAGGGGAAGTGCCATGAAAATTAACATTTGATAAGAAATAGAAGTTGACTTTCCCAGAGGAGGCAGGAGAAGAAAAGATGGGGTCAAAAAAAATCTCTGGCAGATTAAGAAGGACCTATGTTAGGAAGGGCTGAAAGAAGGAGAAGTTAGGTTCAGTACACAAGAGGACAGGGGGGTTACAAACTGAACTTAAAGAAGTAGTTAAGTATCATAATTGCAGAGCTCAATAGACTTCATTGGTCTAGACATTACTGTCAGAACAGAGAGAAGCAACTGAAGGGTTTATGGGCCTGTGTGTGTGTGTGTGTGTGTGTGTGTGTGTGTGTTTGGTGTTAGATATGCAGTATTTAATGTATTTTCCTATGTGTTTAAGAAGCTGACAGAAAATTCTATGGGAATTCTTAATAGTTCTCATGTGAGGCTATCCTTAAGTGCTTAATTGTATTTTATTACGCCAAAACTAAATATTTTCTTTGTCTCTACAATGTTCAAAATTCTTATGAATCATCATTATTAATTTTTGACACTGATATATTTTGGACTAGAGTCAGAAGACACAGTGAGTGGACAAGGTTTGGCTCACTGATTTTTAATACACCTGAATTGGGGGAACTTTGCAGAATTAAAAAAGTGTACAGCAAGCTCCTAAAGTTCTTGGGAACTAGCTCTTTATTCTTCATTTTGTTTTTTCCTTTTGCTTTTGAATTATGGTGCTGGAGATAAACATTGAATATATCATGAACTGGCAAAAGAACCAACAGATATATCCTACAAGTATAACCAGAGTGCTCCTTGGAAGCAAGGATGGCTAGACTGTGTCTTACATATTTTGGACATGTAGTCAGGAGGGACCAATCCCTGGAGAAAGACATCATGTTTGGGAGAGTGGCAGGTCAAGGAAAAAAAAGGGAAATCCTTCATTAGATGGATTGATACAGTGTTTACAACAATGGGCTTAAACATAAATAAGATCATGTGCCTGGCACAGAATAGGGAAGTGTTTGGTTCTGCTGTACATGGTGTCGCAATGAGTCGGGCCTGACTTGATGGCACCTAACAATATTTGAGAACTGCATATTCTACTATTGGTGTCATTTAAATAATCTTTAAGCTTGATTTTTAGTTTTCTTGCACAATATGACATCTTTTCATTCTTGACAACTCAGTACCATTTCTCATCATCTCTGCTCTATGGTTTTGTAGGAGCTTGAAGTATAAGAACTAAATTTCTTAAAACATCTGCTAGCAGCATTATGTTTTAGATTCTGTTAGTGAAAGATATTTGTGTAAGACTTGAAAGGCAAAACAGAATCAAAAACTGGTATTGTTTCTGGACAGCCTTGGGAAGATGTTTAGGCTATGGCAGAAGATAGAAGCAAGATTTTTGTTGACACTCCTGGATGCTCTTTCCATTCTTTAATATCACTTAGGTGCTAGAAATAGTTAAGATCATCAGTGACAGTTTCCTTAAATTTTCACATTTCCTGATTTTCCGAATGCCAGTGGAGGGTTCCACAAATTTTTCTCCATCAACCTTTCTAACAGATTTTATGTCTCATATTTGTGTGAATTCACTTATATATGAAATATGTTATGGTTTATGTGCTATCAACTAATTTCTGACTATTGTTGTTGTTGTTGTTGTTGTTAGGTGTCGTAGAGTCAGTATCCGACTCATAGCGACCCTCATAGGGTTTTCAATGGCTGACTGTTTTTGGGATTGCCTTGGGAGTGGATTGCCAGGTCCTTCTCCCATTTTTGCGGTGCTGGGTATTGAACTCGGAACCTCAGAGACTGCAGCGCAGTGCTCTACCAACTGAGCTAAATCCCAGACTATTGTTAGTTCATATTTATAAAACTGAACTAATTTTGTTTAGTGAATCAGCAACTACTCTCCAAAAATAATATTTAACAAGCAGGCATGATTTTATTATTATTTTCTTGAATATTTTGATCTTAGTCGTGACCTCTGCACCCCTCTGTACTCTCTCAGTCCCCATAAAGCTTCCGGATAGATATACAAGGATTGTGAATTTAAAATCTCAAACTCCCTAATTTAGAATGGAAGAGTGCTCTAGTTTGGATCTTGAATGTCACCTAAAGGCCCATATGTTGAAGGCTTGGTCCCTAGTGCACAGTGCTACTATTGAGAGGGAATGGAACCTTTAGAAGGTGGAGCCTAGTGAAAGGAATTTAGGTTGCTAGAGGTATGCCTTTGAAAGTGATATTGGGATTCTAGACTCTCCTTTTATCTCTTCCTGCTCTCTTCTTTATCTCTTCCAGAGCAGCCTCCTCTGCCTCACCACAGTCCCAAAAGCAATGAGGCCAATGGACCAGAGACTGAAACTTCCAAAACTATGAAACAAAATCAACCTTTCCTCTTTTTAAATTTCTTGTCCCAGATATTTTGTTACAGTAATTCAATACTGACTAGCACAAATGGTATTAAAAGCTCCCATCAGCTGGGCAGTGAGGCATATGCCTGTAATCTCAGCTATGCAGGAGGTCAGTCAGGAAGATTGCAGATTCCCGGACAGAGGCAGCCTACACAACTTAATGAGACCCTATCTCAAAACAAAACAAACAACCCACCCACCCAGAATACTCAAAAAGGGCCCTGGGGGCATGGTAGAGTGCTTGCCTAACATATACAAGGCCCTGGATTCAGTCTCCTAATAGTAAAACAAATAAAAAAAAAACCTGTTGCCAAGCATATGTAGTTATCTCATCATTTCTAGCCTTGACCTCTTGGACTCCTTGTACCATGTGTCTACTAGAAGTAATGTTTCTTGAACTGGGCTCATGTGATTCTGTCTGCTTGTATGTCTATTTCTTGTTCTTCTTTTAAACCTACACATATTCTTGAAGATTCACCTCAAGTATCTTTTCTCCTTCTCCGCTCTCCTTCTCTTAACTCTCTCCTAGCAGCCCTAACTACACCCTGGTAGCAATCAATGGATAAGCCTAATAAAAATTCTATTATATTCTAGGTATTTGTTTTGTTTCCCACCTTTACTAGAAAGTAAATTCTTTAAGGAATGGAAAGAACTAAATAAATGGTCATAGACTTAAAATATTGAGCTGAAATAGACAGTCACCTATGTGCCATGTGTATGAAAAAATAACCAGAAGAATCACCAAAAGGTCTTTTTCATGAAAAAAAAATTTTCAGACTGTCTAATCCTTTATAAAGTAGCCTGGGGAAAAATTTGACTTTACTCTTGTCTTGCAAAAGGAAGAAAACTACTAAAGGAATTTTCATGTTTTTCAAAAACTGATGTTTTGAATATGTATTTTTTGAGCTATAAAAATGTAACTCCTGCTAAAGCCTTTGGGCATATGTACAGTTATAAATATAACATTAAAACACAAGTATACTTCATAATTTAATTGTACCAAACACTACAGGGAAGACAAGATAGTGAGGACTGGCATATGGCTTGCAGTAGAAGACTTTCATGACGGCCAGAGCTGTGGGGACAGCATGGAAGGACAAGAGAGGGGTTTTATATCATTAAATAGGATTGCACTTAAGAATTGCAGTGTGGAGGCTTTGGCATCCCACCTTTACTAAACAACCATACACAAACCAAATCATAAGCATTCATAAACCCAAGAGGCAGTTTTAGATCTAGAGTCCCAATGAAATAGGCATATGCACAAAGGGTGTGCTAAAGGCAAATCAAAAAATAAAAATAAAAGCTTTTCAGTAACAACCTCATTGCCAAAGGAACTCACTTCTTGATTTGCCTGTATGACTAGACACATGTGTAATTATGAAGAAGTTATTCAATATATTTGGAGTTCAGATATTGCATCCATTTATGGGGATAATAATGTGTGACTTTTACTTTCTTCACAAGATTGTTTTGTGCTTTTCTTCTAGCCATTTGTATATTCAGTTTTAAAGCTGGCACCAGGCAAAATGGTGAAGCAGGGGCAATTCTTTTCTTGGTACTCTCTTATCTCCAAAGGCAGAACCCTGTCCTTCCCAATACCCTATTTTACCCTGATTTGGATTCTTAATAGGACCTGCTAGATAGTATGGTAGGTAACATTTGTATTTTAGGTAACATTTGCATAGTATTTTATAACATATGTGAGAATCTAGTTTACCCTTACACCACCTTTGGTAATTATTATGGTGGTAATTATCATGATCCACATCAGACCAGGAAACTAATGCACAGTAGATGTTACAAATCTTGCTCAGAATCCATACCCAATAAGCAATATGTCTGAATCTTCAACTCAAGGATTTAATTAAAAAAAAAAATATCTCCGAGGTATACATGAATTTTAATAGGAAATTTTTAAATATTTAAATGTTTTGAAACAAAGCTTTTATAAACTTATATGAAAGTTCCCTGAAAATGAGGCTTATATTCACCTTGGATTTCGGGCCCATAACAAAATGCCTCCCATGTTGTTGTTAGGTGCTGTGGAGTTGCCATCCGACTCATAGTGATCCTCAGTACAACAGAGGAAACAGTATTGTCACTCCTTTTTGGCTATTCATAGGGTTTTCAATGACAGACTGTTTTTTTCTTGGCGGGCAGGAGTGGGTTGCTGGGTCCTTCTTCTAAGCCTACAGCATCTGGTGTTCCCAGGCGGTCTCCCATCCAGGTACTAACCAGGCCTGACCCTGCTTAGTTTCCGAGATCTGATGGGATCAGACACCACGGTGGAAAGGCTGCAGCTGCCTCCCACATAGTAGTTGTTATTTCAAAAACAGTAGATGAGTGAATGAATAAAATTATTAATGAATAAGTAGTAGAATGACAATGATAGAACTGATGTATCTATCCATGTGTTTATGGGATATCTATATGTGTGTATCTATGTTTTATGTACACTTATGTATGCACATTATTTGTTTGCATGTATGTGTGTATGCATCTATTCATACATATGTATATATGTTTAAAGTGTATATACAAGAGAGATAAATATGTATATAGATATTAATGTGTCATATTGTTTCATTCTTTTTGTGCAAGTAGGTTATCCTTTCTTGGTGCATTCTTTTTCTAGACAATATTGCTATTCTCTGCATTTTTATTCTTTTCTTCATACAGTGAAAAATTCAACGTTGGTCATTATGAAGATATACTTTTTTAAAAAATAAACTTTCTTTTGGTATTATTTTAGATTCACAAAAATGTTGCAGAGAATGCAGAAAATTCTTGTATAGTTCTCACCTATTCTCCTCTGATATTAACAGCTCACATTACTGCAGTAATGGTAAGAAACCAGTGCTGGCATGTTACTTTTACTTAACTTCCAGACTTTAAGATTTTACTAATTTTTCCATCACTATCCTTTTTCTGTGCAAAATATTAATCCAAGATACCACATTTTTTTTGAAACATCGTATCTTTTCTCTGGTCAGTGAGTTTCTTAGCCTTTGTTTTCATGACTTTGACAGTTTTAAAGATTATTAGTCATTTATTTTGTTTAGAATGTCCCTTGTCTTGGGTTTGTCTAATTTCCTTCTCCTGATTGGACTGAAGTTGTATGCTTTTAGGAATACCACAGAACCCCCTTCTTCTCACGTCCTTTCATGGGGTACATATTGTCAATGTGACCTGTCACTGGTGGTATTAATCTTGATCACCTGGTCCGGGTAATATTTGACAGATATCTTCACAATAAACCTGCTTCTCCATCTCTTCTTCACACCAGTCCTCTATATGCTCTGTTATTTGGAGCAAGTCCTTAAATCCAATACATGTTTAAGAGCAGAGAAAGTTGGTGGAGAAACATCAAGCACCATCTTCTACAGGGGACATTATGTCCATAAATTACCTGGAATTTTTCAGTGAAGAAGATCTTTTTCCCAATTAATTTTTTCTTCATTTATTCGTAGCAACACGGGCTCACATATTCATCTTATTTTTGGTTATAATCCAATACTGTTTCATTATTTTTACTTCAAATTATTCCGGCACTGTTGATGTATTTTAAGATTTGTATTTTTAGGGTCTCTCACTAAGACAGGCTGTGCCATATTAGTTTAGCATCATCAACATTATTTAGACAGGGATTTTGTTTCATGACATTAAAGGCCCCCATCACATCTTCACACTACATTTAGTCATAGATTTTCTTTGGCATGCTCAACAGTTTACTATAGTTAATCCCATCTCCCTTCAAGACTAGTGGCCATGACTTCAGAACTGGGTTCCTCAAGGCCACTTCTATTGTTTTTTGTCATGCCTGTGATCAAATCCAGGATCTTACACTTGCTATGCAAGTGTTCTGCCACTGAACTACATCTCTAACCCATTAAAGGTTGCCTCTGAAAAGCAAAAATGTAGTGAAAGTCATAAGGGGCCAAGGCACTAACATTTCAGCACTTCAGAATGATCTTTGGGAATGCAAGGAGAAATGGGGGAAATAAATTCCCATGGGATTCCATTCACTGTTCCCTTCTTTGATTTCAGTAGCAGTTAGAGGCTTAAGACAAGTGATGAATTTGGTTCATAGTGAGGTTCGTTGAGAAGGAAATGAAAACAGAGGTTTAACAGGAAGATTAGTGGACTTTCTACCTCTGGGCAATAAATGTCTGCTTTGGTCCTCACTAATCAGTTTTCCACATGCCTCATGCCATTTGCCTTACTTAGGACGAAGTTCCTAGAGCTCCATTAAGATGTGTTCAAATCACTGTTTGATGCAAGCTGTTTTTCTTTTTCTTTTTTTTCCCAATGCCCTCCTTTTAACCCACTTCTTTTTTCTAAGTGTATGCACACAGAGGGCTGGTCAAGGGGGAAATTATGTTGATTAGGGAGTATAGTCCAATTAAAGCAGACATGATAGGAAAATTGCTTTACAGTCCAAATATATAACTCCATGATAGAGAGGACTCTTTAACGCCTGCATGAAGAGTGTACAAATTTCATAGCTGATAGCTCAGGGCAATGAGAATGGGTGCCTGATACATTTCCATGTAAAAAATGATTGGAGCCAGCTAAACAATAATACATATCTTGGCAGGAAGGGAACACAGTGTGGTTTTCTTTAACCCTGTTAATTTAGGAAACATGCACTATTTTGTAAAAGAGTAGAATGAGAAATAGCAGAGAAAGTTATGGCATAAATAGCCCTTAGTTGTTTTCCTTCCACTTGCCACCTTACTCTTTCTCTCTCCTCTACTCTCACTCAGATCTTAACATTTTTCCTCATCCCCCTCCCTCAATTTTTAATGAACATTTGCCTCCTAAACTCAAGATTAGCAGTGCTTCAAGTCCAAAATGTCTTCAGATTTAGGATGGAGGATAGCAGAGGGGCCAGGGACATAAAGGAGAAATTGTTCATTGTGGAATAGTTTTTGAATTGCTCCTCATATCCTCTCTGCCTAGTTTTGAAAGAGTTTCACACTGGTTGACAGATTATATAATCTGTTTACCCACGGATAATTTTTGGCATGGGGAGATTGTACAGGTATTTCGATTTTAGCTAGCCTCTAGCTAATAATCAATAGCCCTGTTGTCTAATGAAGTGATGGCCTTGACACCCTGGCTTTTGTGCAGTGTTAAAATAACATTGATCGCTATCATTATCATATGCCCTTGATATACTGAATAAGGACACGGATATCAATCTTACAGCAAAGTAACATTTCATAAATCTTGTAGAAATAACCAAGATTGTCCAAACAGACATATGCTTCTTTACAGCATTGTGACAGAAGAGTCTAAGACACAGATAATTTATAATTTATCTTTAAACCCAGATTGAAGAAAAACTAAAAAGTAGCATTTAGTATAAAAGTATTTCTATATGTGTCATAAAGGACAAGAGAGGCCTTGTCTTTTTTTTTTTTTTTTTTTTAATAGTAAATGGTATTGGGAGAAAGTCTCCTGGGGCACTTCAGGAGTAGAAAGAAGAAGAGTTGAAAATTTTCTCCTGGTCATCCCTTTCTGCACTTTATTTTAAATTTTGTGTTAACTTTCAGTGACTTGATAATAAGAATCATGAGCTTTCTATGGAGAGGACTTGAAGATGGGCCAGGCTCTCATTCTACTAGGCTGAGGAACTGTGTGCAAAGAGGATTTGTTTTTAAACACACAGTTTTGCACTTTTTCACTCAATTTGACATTTTAATCAATTCAAAACCTAGGTCTCATTGAGAAATACTAATTATTCAAGTGATTATTCTGATTAATCTATTATTGAAGGATTACATTATTCCTTACTGCCAGATAACAAATGATACAAAATTAAGAACATTGGATCAAAATTTCAAGATGAAGTAGTTTCTTACTTTGAGAATGTTCCTCTTCTAAAACAATACACTAATGGCTCATTGACTCTTATACCTAATTGGTCTTCACTGCAAATATGACCAAATTTTGTTCAAAAATGTAGGCCTAAACTCAATAATTTTCAAGTCCAAAATAGTTGCTGAAAGTGTGTGAAGATTCTGAGAATCAGGGTGTGAAATATTCATAGCAATTACTTTTGTGTTCAGAATTATCTCTGCACTGTCAATAGAATTCCAGAATGGGTAAACAAGAACAAAAAGAGTGTAATAATTCTTGAAAATTTGCTCAATTCTGAAATGGAGAAACCCATTTAATGAAGGTAATAGAGGACAGGAGTCTGAACCAGGATGCAGGCAGAGTCTGCCACCAGGATGCTTTATTGTTGTTAATTTAAGAATGTAAGGATGGTCTCCTTCTTTAATTTTATTTAACTATATTTTAATTTTTATTTCCATTTTATTTTTATTTAAATGTATGAATTTTCATTAATTTATAAATGCAAGAGAGTACTCCACTTAAACACTAGCTTTGTTTTTTAAGATGTCTTACTTTTTTAAGACAAGTAGAGGTCATGAAAGACCAAACTACTAGACATACTACGTGTATGTTGTGAATATGTGTGTACTATCATATATTGTGTGTATTGCATATTTTGAATATGTGTGTACATGTTTATGTGCATTTCCATTCTATGCAAAGATGTAGCTCTTATTAAATATGTATGCCCATCAGACAGAAAAAATGTACCACCTTGTAAACTGAAAGTGGAATAGAAGTTTTGGAAAACAAGTTTTAATTACTAAAATCTATTTAGTAATCTATATGTAATAGTACTCTATATGTCTAATATCTGCAGATACTTGTTCTGGCTGATAGCAGTTTAAATCAGACTAATGCAGTCTAAGTTTAAAGCAATTATTTTCCCTTCTTAGACTTCCATCTAAAAGATTATTGTTTTATTATTTTCTTTATGAGATATTTTTGGATGTCACATTTAAAAATACAAAAGAAGTGAAAGAATCACCCATATTTGCTTAAAAACATTGGGGGGCAAGATGATGAGGCAGCACAGATCTACATGCCTGTGCATAGGGATCCCACTATTTGTAGGCTTGTGGAGTCTCCAAGCTTGGTTGAACATACCCAAGAAGAAAACAACTGGTATTTAGACTTAAGTAGTTGGGGGTTGGGTACTCACATGACTAAGGCCAGAAACCATTTTTCATAAATGATTTTCTCCCCCTGAACAAAGGAAAAGAGCTCCTGGCTGTGTACAATCTTTACTCACTAGTCTGCCAAAAATGTAAATATTTTTACAAATATATTATTTATTAGGCAGGGAGCTTTTGGGGAGGTGGTGGGGCAGTAGAGGAACACAGATAAATGTGGCAGCAGTGAGAGCTTTATGACCACTCCAGACTCAACTGTCATTCCTTGGGTACTTCCTGTCAGTCCGACTAAACTCTGTCATCCCTCAACCCGGTTTAAATTAACAGGTAATTTGTAAATGTCACTTCAGGTTAGGCCGCTCATTTTGTTTCTACTCTACCAATGCAAAGTCTAGGACTAATTTTTCTTGTCTTCTTTTAATAGGATTTTCATTTATAAATAGAATTATGTTCTGAAAATAAATTACAGTAAGTGATGCACAGAACGGTGGCAGCAGCACTCTCGTAGAATTTCAAGCACCTACATCAGAAAAGATTAATAAAAACACTTCAAAGGCTAAATTCTATTTAAGCAAAAGACAGCTTTTGGTTAATATTTAATCTGAATAACTGAGATCTTGGTGGAAAATATAATTTTTAATATCTAAATTAATTTTCAAAACAAAACCATTAATTTTGCTTGGAGAGTTTGTGCAGTGAGAAAGCTTTAATAATATATTTGTAGAAGGAAAAGTTAATTTTGTGGCAAAAAATAGCTTTTAATATTGTATTTGTTCTAAATGAATTCCTATTATTTGATCAGGTGTAGTGCTTGAGGATTCTGCCTCCTAAGCTTTTTCCATCTTGAAAAGTAAAGAAGGTTCTGGGGAAGAATCTTTTCTCTATCTTCCATGGCTGTCTTGCTCTTCATCTAGTCGTTATACAAAAGGCCTCCAGCTAGAACCCTGCACCTCCCCATACCTAAGACTGGAAGTCTAGCTAATGGGGAAGGTTTTGGCCTCGTCATTGTAGCAAGTCCATTGCAATCATGGAATTTTTTGCAGAGGAAATTATGACTGGAAGACATGGTGGGGAATCATGTCAAGTTAAAAGGGAAGGAGACCCTAGTCTTTAATTCACATGAGAAATAGTCATCAAATATTCATCAATTGTTTGAGACAACACTCTCTGTATCTACACTATATTTTAGTTTGATTGGTGGAACAATCAAGTTGATCATTTGTGCCATATTACCAATTCTAGCTTTGTGGCCTTAGACACACATCTCTCCTTTATGAGTTGAAAAATGCTTTACAAATTTAATATTTAGGTCTTTTCTAATCTAGCAGGGGTGTATGCAGCTGAAACACATTGTGTTTGCTGTAATCCTATTGTGTAATGTCTATAAACATGACAAAAGCTATTCCCTTTAAGGCTTTCCTAGCTTGGATTGGTTATGGCTGGGCTGGGAAAGCTTTTGTCTTTCTTTTATCTTGCAGCAAAGGCAGCACCTTTTATTAACATGAAGATATAAAATACTTATCATCAGAAATTTCTTTAATAGAAGCACCAGTTTCAGAACAACCAGCCATTCCAGTTCTGTGTTTTCCTACTTTCTCTCTGTCCATCCTATTTTGCTAATACTCTTCTTGGACTACTCTCTGTACATTGAGTGTGAAATGTGGAGACAAAGAAATTCAAAAAGTATTTGATCCAAGACTTCACTAAATTTCTTCTCCACCTCTTGTTTCATGTGGTCCAATGAACAAGTGTACTGTGGGCTTTTTAATTTCCCAAATTGATTACTTTCTTACTGGACATAGACTTCTAATAATTAGAATCATATGATCACATTACAGAAATTTGGAAAACAGGAAAATTATTACCCATCATGCTACCAATACATTGTTGTCATATTTCCTTAAAATATTTTCCTCTATAGCAGCTTTTTAATTCAAATGTCATCTTAACCAGTATAAATCTTATTTACAGCTTTTTTCTTAATGTGTCATTTCTTTTTCTCAAATTTTCATGTAGCTTTTCTAGTAATCACATTTATAAAAGAAAATATTGTTAATTTAAAGACATACAATCAGAACTCATTTAACAAATGTTCACATTACATTCATTTTGGAATAATGACTTAAAGGAATTTAAGTCTGTTACATATTTCTATTAAAAACCTATTTTTATGACAAAGAACTAATGTTTCACCTCTGTAAAAACACCTCAGTATGCATGGCCCCATCTGATAAGTGTGTGACTTCTCTTTAGGGTGTCTGAGAGAGTGGGGGTTCTGCATTCCATAAGGTGATTTTGCCCACATAAAGCTTGTTCGTACACATAAAGGATTCTCTTTGGTTGTTGTTGTTGTTAGGTATCATTGAGTTGGGTCCCACTCATAGCAACTCTTGTAGAGTTTGCAATGGCTGATTGTTTTGAGATGGTTTCAGGAGTAGATTTCCACAACTTTCTCCTATTTTTTGGTGCTGGGGGTTGAACCAGGGCTTCTGAGAATGCAGAACACCACTCTACCTACTGAGCTACACACCAGCCCCTCTCTTTGGTAGGTGATATTTATTATAAAATAGGTGGCAATGAAGTAAGAGAGAAGGCACAGAAAGCAAAAATGAATGAGAAATAGAATATCTTTTTTTGGTCATTGTTGCCTTACATAATTAGGGGAAAAAATGAGCACTCTATGGTGGGCTGTGTTACATGAATAAAAATCATGTTACTTTTACCTAGATTTTCTCTCATTATTTTAAGAGAAGTTTCACAACCTTTCCTTTAAGCCCTGCTTTGAGAAAAAAAAAAAGAGAGAAAAAAAAAAGATGTAGAGTACTATGGTGGAGGGCTACAGAAGGTATATATTCTCTGTGTCATTATGTGAGCTTTTAAGAAATTGCTACCAAAAAAACAAAAGGTGAATGTTAATTCATACAAGAAGAATGGAGGATTACCCCTTTTCTTACCTGTGTACATGCATGCACACACAGACATGGACCACACAAACATCTTTCTTAGTTGAATAATTTTACTCCAAATTCCCATTAGGATCAGAAGTATTATTAAAGGTGCTAGGTGACTCCCACATCTTTGAAGGATTTGTCATTCTTTTTAAAATAATAAATTTTCTTCAAGTTTTCATTGAAACTGTAAGCTAAAACAACTAAAGCTCCAAAGGAAAAATTTAGAGCTGGTGAGACTCAATCCCAACTTTGTCATTATTTACCATGGCAGCTTGTGGCAAATCATACCTTTTTTCCCTCTAGTGTTCTTACTTATAGCTAGAAGAAGTAATTGGTAAGGTAGAGATGTATCGTTACAAGTCAAGCTTCATGAAACTGACTTTTAAAGTCTTTGCAAAATATGAAGCATATGTTTAAGAATAATATTAATTAGGTCTCAGGCAGTTTGAATGTGGTTTTTAAAAAACATGCAATAATAATTTAAAAAAAGACCTGCTTTTTATTTACACAGCCCAGTACTTTGAAATTTCTCATGGCGGAAAGCAGTCCTTCATGCACATAACCTATGAATTATCTTTGAAATAAAATGTTTAATTACAGTTGACATTTCTGAACCCATTGCAGGTGGTGCCCATCTGAAGAGCGACATTGTTTACTACACCACAAGGCTCTAGGCCTAGTGTCAGAGATTATAAACCAATTTCCATCCTGCTTTAATGCTGGTTTAATATCAGAAGAAGAACTTTACTGTGTAAATATTAAACATTTTGTTTAAATATTAAGTACCAAAGGTCTTTTCCTTTTGATTATTAAAACAGGAAGAGCCCCAACTTTGAAAGAGGTGCCTTGTTGTATTAAGAAAATCACTGGTTCTTTACCTTCAGGTTAATTATCACTGGCCAGACATATGGGCAAAGGCAAAATGTCAGTGGTCTGCCTGTACCATTATGAATATTGGTCATTAAACTTCAATAGCTGACCAGGTGTCTGCATCACTAATAATGAGCTTAGTAGCAATCATACATTTTTCTCTTATTCTTTACCTAGAAGTGATCACACAATAAATGACTAAAAAGAAAACACTGTGTGTCTACTTGCTGGGCACAGATAGAGCAGGATGACAAATCTCAATGAAGTGAACTATGAGTAATTCAGTTATAGCATTCATTGGATTTGATTCTATCAAACTGTAAAGGAGCAGGGAGTAGCAAGAGGGGCTCTATTGTGAAACACACTTGTTACCCACCTAAGAATGAAATTAAACTAGGGAAGACCTGTCCCACAAACAAATACTCAGGATGGATGAGAACTCTGCTCTCAGAGACATCTTCCCAACTATCGTTAACAGGAACTATCATGAGAATATTCAGTTCCTTTCAAATACGGCAAAATGAGCTGTGTCTTTCATTCTATACTACATACAGTTTGATAGCTTTGTGTCTTCTATCTACATATTGTCTTCAAACTCTTGAACGGAGCACTCTGCATCCCTTACATAGGTAAGAAAGATCCAGATGTTCCTTTTAAATTGATAGGTATTAGGTCTGCCTTATTGAAGTGCTTATAAGAAGGCAAACAAACTTGGGGTTCTTTGGCTTTTGTTTTCAAATAAACTCAACACCTCTAAATATGAAATGTCTTTACAATTTTGTTTGAGGTAAATCTTTTTAGAGAATGTTTCAGAGTATAGTAGTTTTAGAATTATTGAAACTATTAATATTTACGGATAGCAGGTTAGATGTTAACAGTACAAAATAACTTAGAAAATATGCATCAATTAACCAGTACCTCACAAGCACTTTTAAAGTTTTTAAAATTACTCAATTAATGTGTGTTTATCGAGCATCTATTTTGTGCCTGGCATTGTACTGAGCCATTAGACATTTAAAATAGATCTAAAAAGTCAAGATTAATTTATCCGATCCAACTAGAAAAGCATTTTACATATTGAAGGTAGAAAAATAAGGTTGCCTAGTTAGGATGTGATTGGATTTTACAAGATTTTAATAACTAGGGAAACAAGGTTAGGAGCACTTCTATCTTTGAGCTGCATGAGTTGAGGGAACACAGTAGTAGGGATATTTCATAAGGAGAAAGAAAGATTGTAGAGACCTGCTGGAGGCTACGATAATAATGTAATGATCACTTAAAGAGGACTTAAGTAAGTGCAATAACAATGGGAACAACAGATGGTGGTTTTCAGAAAATGTTAAATTTGGTAGCTGCTAATATGTCTTTGGGACTGGCATTTATCTCAGTGGGTAGAGTGGCTTGCTCTGTGTGCTCTGAGGACCTCGGTTCAATGCCTACCAGGACAAAAATGGGCGCAGGACCTGGAAGCCCACTCTTGAAACAATTTCCAAAATAATCAGCCATTGAAAACCCTATGAATGGCAGAGAAGCACTGACATAGTGCCGGGCATGGCACAGAGTCGAGGAGTGTTTCATTCTGTTGTACATAGGGTTGCTATGAGTTGCACCTGACTTGATGTGATGTAACAACTAATAGTAATTCTTTAAAGATTATTTTTCTCATTATTTCACATGAGAGATGTAGGACATGTGCCATGGCAAGAGAATGAATCAAGGACTTGGAAGGCATATATCGTTTTCTTGGTAAGATAACTGACAGGCTGTGTGACTTGGGACTTTCTATACCTCCCAACTTCTCTGCCTGTGAGTTGACATGAACATAATAATGATCTATCAACCAGATATAATTTATAGCATGTTTTCAGCTGCCTGTGGGAAAGATTCTTTGGAATTAAAGGGATTATTTTAAAGTACATAACAACTTTTTTTCATCCTCCAAGAGTGAGGAGAGCAGCTTGTATTCTGAATCAAAACCCAAATATTGTTTTTATTTTTATTTTGTAGTTCTGATGATCAAACTCAGGGCCTTGTGCATGCTAGGTAATTACTACACCACTGAGCCATACCCCCAACCCCACACTCACACATTATTAATATTTGAAATATTAGTTTCTTTTTTCTTCATTTATGTGTGTTTTTTATTAATATCCTTGACTATTTTCTTTTTGAAAGATTTAGAGTCCTACTTACTGAATTTGGGGGTTTAATGTGATTCCATATTCAATGCTTACTTTAGTGAAGTCTTTGAGATCTTTCCTACTTGTGATTTCTTTAGTTTTACAGTGTTGTTTTCACAAATGTAAGTATACTTTAAAATGTGAGGAACTTCTTGTGTTAAGTATTTATATATTCTACTATTATCTCATGCCTACCTTTCATTCAAAAACATTCATTGAATTATTATGTAAAACATTCATTGACTTATTATATAAAAGGAGCTCTCCAAACACACTGAAGATCCACCACAGCAAAAGATGTCATCTACTCTTTTGGGTGTTTACAGTCTAGTTGGAAAGATGGACACATGTCATAGTTAAATGGCTTGTTAATTGTGCATTCATTCAGAAATATGTTCACTACATAGGAAGCATATCCCAGTCATACAATGCTAGGAGATAAAAGGCAAACTCCAAACAAAGAGGTGTTTGAATTTGGCCTGGAGGAAGGTTAGATTATGATGGAGAAAAAGAACATTCCCAGCTCAGGGTACTCCTTCTGCAAGGGCAGCAAGGCACCAAGACCCAAGATGTTTTTGGGAAATACAAAGAAGGCCAGAAGATACTTCTGAAGTTTATGCTTATTCCACTCAGTACACAGGGCACAGGTAGCTAGGTGTTTAAGACTGCTGTGAAATGGAAAGAAAATATCTTTCTAATAGACATCAAGAGAGAAGAAGTAGAAAAGAATGATCAAGTTAAACTTCCCTAGTGCCTCTTGTAGAAAGTTAACTCTTTAGAGTTATGTCATAACGATTTAATTTCTATTCATCACACAAGGGAAGATAGCTTTTAACACTGTGTTCTGGCCATCTCTTGCTCCTCGGTCAGAGGTTACCTTCTCCAACTCATTAGAAGCAAATGGAGCAATCAGCTTCCCTCACTGCTGATTTCTGTTTCAAAGAACCTGGGAAACATGTTCTATTTTCAAAAGTGGCATTGATAGAAGTGCTTCCACTTTATTTCTGGGCTCTTCACAGACCATGTCATGTTAGAAATACTGAAATATTGAAACCTATTCAATGAGAAAGTTCAGAGATATGTTCCCTGGAAACTCTTGAAGTAAGGGTCACTTTAACAGAGTCAGAGCCATCCTGGGCCTTTTGGATAAAATTAGTCTGTAATTACAAATTACCACAATTATAAATGGACACCCCTTTTATAGAATGAAAGTATTTGTCAGTTCTTAAGAAGAAGAAGGCCCCCCAAAATCCACTCAGTCTGGGAAAAAATACTAGGAACATAATGTTGATATGATAGGATATGAAAAAATGTTTCTAGAGGAGGATATGCACATTAAGGAATAAATTATGCTCTACTCTCTCCCTTGGATGATATAACATTACTTTTGAATTTCTCAGGAAACATCCAAAATGTGCTATTTTCAAAGTATTTTGGATGTAGCTTCTGGTTAACTGGATACATTACTAAAGTCACCTGCAGTTGTTGAATAAAAGAAATATATATTTTCAAAGTAAGTTTGTTCAAAGATTTGTGGATTGAGACTTGAATGGTTGTATGTTTCACAGTAGAGATATTGCCAAAACCTCTTATGTAGCAATGTTTTTTAATTATGGCGATTATAAAATAATAAACACAATTCCCCACTAAGCACATCAATAAAACAGCACATGCTTTAGTTTATTAGCATATTTTGTTTCAATTCCTTTCATTTTTGGTTTTGCTTAAAGCAAACATTCAGAAAATATTCTATCTTTTAACTGAACATATTAATATTATTTTAGGATGACAAGTTTCAAAAGTCTAAGACTGACCCCTTATCAAAAAGACTCTGTAATATCAAAATGTTTCCCTGGATGTTTCATTATTTTTCATGCACCATTGACAAAAATCAAATTTTGTTTCAGAAATGATTTAAAATAGATCTATTTTTGTTCTCCTGACATTTTAAACTTGCTTATGTAAAATTATTTCATCTTTTTTATTGAAAGGTACTGAGCATTTCAAAAGTCATGATATCTCCCCTGGTGTGGAATGATTGTTGAATCAGGTTTAGAAATATGGAAGATACTAACACAGAGAAGTGAAATAGCTGAGGCAAGATTCTTTGTGGAATCACGGTAGATAATACAAGACCAATGCAAACAATATGCACAAAAAAACATTCTGCCCATTTCTTGCCTGAATAGGTAGAACCAGAAAAATCCAGATGATATTTTCTGATAAGTTCCCCATGTTTTATCATTTATATCCATAGATGTTTGTCAGCAGACTTGAAAAAATTAGTCCAAGATAAGTAACAAATCGCATCAATTCACAAAGTAAGAAGGCTAATACCTAATAGGAGTAAAACTTAGCATGAGACTTATGGATAAAATTTCTGTAGGCTAGTAATTCCTTCAACCTTGTGGGGAAATAATACATATCCCAGATATTGAAATAACGTGTATTACAGTGGTGTGAAGGCAAAGAAATGGCTCTGGCAGAAAGAAATACAACCAGAGGTCTCTTCCATTTGAAGAGGCACATGGAAATATTCACTAGTAAGATTTGCTCATAGGAATGATTGCTTGTATTGATTTAGTCCTTTGAATGATAGCAAATGAATTCCCATATTGTGAAAAATATAGCATCATTTATTATATTGTTCTAATTCTAAGCATTACAAACTAAGAATTTTTCTTTCTATTATCTCAAACCTAAACTCCCATATCTATTTTTCCTTTTGAAAAGCTTGGGAATTGGAAATACATTTCAACCTATTAAAACGATTATGGAGGCTTGATCCTATGGGTAAATTTTAGTGCATGCCAGAAGGATGTGGCTGTGTAACTCCTATTAATACTAATAACAGCCAATTACGAGACACTGAAATGTAACTGAAGAATTTCTTCTAAAGTCTGAATAAATAAAAATGATTTCTTTTAGTCAAACTCACTTAGATGTAGTCCAAATCCTCATGGAACCAGGGAGACAAAAAATATGAATACTGAAAAAAAATCACAATTATAAAAATTTACTTGAATTCATGGAAAAAATTTGATCCTACTTCAGTACCTTATGAAACTATAAGCATCTCTAAAGAAGTCAGGTCATTCCCACATGTATACACTGGAAATATGGATGATATTCTGCTGCCTCTGATTAACAAGGTCTTCCCAACTCTATAATAATTTGGGGGACTTAGTCTCAATTTGATATGTCAGACTTCATTGAATTTAGTTTATTCTGGTTCTCATTCTGCTTCATTTGACTCTCTCATTTCCAAAGAAATTAGGAGCCAATACAAATTAACTTCTCAATAATGTTTCACCCTACAAACCTAACCTTGAGAAAATATTACCTATGAGAAGTTAACCTTAGACAATATTGTAACTTGTCATGATAGGTACTCTCAGGATTATTATTACCTGTTTGGCAGTCATCACTCTCTCTACTCATGTAATTTCAAGTCCCTATATGCAGCCCTACAAAGCTCAGTTCAGTACTTCAAGCACTGATTCATTTTCCTAACCAATCATTCATCTTTGCTAGTGGCTCAATGCAAAAACCCTCAGCCAGATGTGTGACCCTTGCAAGTAATTATCCAATCTGGGTTTTGCTGTCTTCTTCTGTAAACAAAAATAAAAAGGGAAATTAGAGGAACTAAGAAATGTAAAGCTTTGAAAATAATACCTAGAACATGGTAAGCATTAATAGATGTTAACTATCATCATCCCAGATATCTTTGTGTATTATCTTATATTTACTTGGAGATATTTTCACCCTCTCTTCTCTCCCTCATCTTATCAGGCAGATCTAGTTTCTATCTACTTACTTATTAGGAACTTGTTTTGCAATTCAGGATAATGAAAGAGAGAATAGGAAGGAACTAAGGAAGACCAGACTGATATGGATTGGAACAGACACAAAACAATGCAAATGAGAACAGAATTTGTTTAGAAGATAGGAAGAAGGGGTAAGAAGAGAGGGATCTAGAGGCTAGAGAGTCTCTGAGCTGGGAATTTAGGTGGAGAGTTTCTTCAAGTGAAGGATAGGCAGAGGAGCAGAGATGGTGGAGGATGGGAAGAATGAGAAAGGGAGGGAAAGGACAGCAGAGGAGGAACCTACACCAGGTTGAGGAGCCTTACCATATGTTGGTGGAATCTCCCAACTGTAGGTGAAGCTGTTCTTTCACCCTGGCCTCAATCAAGGGACTGCAGTAAAGGTTTCAATTTGTTTGCTCCCTCTCTCCCTCCTCCCTTCATGCTTTCCTTCCACTTCCTTTTTCCTTTTCTTCTTCTCTTTCTTTTCTTTAACATGAGATTCATTTCATTTGTTTGGGGTGGTGCCATGTTAATTTTCCTTCCAGACCAGGAACATTTAGTATACAGAGACCACAGCGTTGTGCGGCTGTCTCTCACAGTACCCTCCACAGAAGCCTATGCTACAAACCTTCCTCTCCCCAAACCATATTAATGCTAAGGCCAAATCTGCTGTTTCAGATCTGTTCTTCAAATAAACCTGTTTTGGAAAGATTTTTATCATTTCAATCCAGCAGTGCAAGAGTACAAAAAGCACTTCTGATCTTATAGCATTTAAAATGCTTTCATCTTCATGGTCTCATTTGTTTCCCCAATAATTTTGCATGTGTTTGAGCCCGCAGCTATCATTCATAGTGCATGGAGGATGAAGCACATAGCTCAGGGCTGTACTGATCCTAGAACTAGTAAGGTTCTATGGCTCTTTGTCCTGTATCCAGTCTACTCCATCACAATGAATCTGGAAGGTTTCCATAGCCCCAATCAGCCATTGAAAACCCTATGAGTAGCACTGAAACGAGCCTGCAGCTGTAGCCCTGTGGCATCTGATCCCGTCAGATCTCTGAAGCCAAGCAGGGTCGGGTCTGGTTGGTATTTTAGATGGGAGAATGCCTGGGAACACCAGGTGCTGTAGGCTTGAGAGAAGGACCCAGCAACCCGCTCCCAAAAATCAATCTGACATTGAAAACCCTATAAATAGCCGAGAAGCACTGACAAAGTATTTCCCTGTTGTACGTAGGGTGGCTATGAGTCTGATACCGACTCCATGGCACCTAACAACAAGCACTGAAACACTGTGCCGGTCATGGCACAGGGTCGAGAGTGTTTTATTCTGTCGTACATAGGATCACTATGAGTCGGATCCAAATTGATGGAACCTAACAGCAACAACAAAGTGGGCCCACATGGTCTTTCCGTTCTCTGGGTTTCTAGAATTCCCTCTGCATTTTTGCAAGGATTTCCTAGCTTTTCTTTATTTACGTACTAATTATTTTGGGTTTGTTTAGCCTCTATAGGTCAATTATAAAAACTGCTTTTGGCAAGGTGCTGATTTTCAAGATGTGCAGAGCCTATGTTTGAGGACACAGATCTCCAAGAAGTTTCTCTGCCATGGTGCAGAAGCCTGCCACCTGAAGTGTTTCTTTTTACTTGTCAGTTCTGGGAAACTTTGTCCTGGGTCATTCTACCCATCCTGGCATTAGAACTCACAACCTCTGGGTGCCCTGTCTGTGGTTTAGACCTTTGAGCCATACTGCATTTAGTTTTAGTAATTAGCAATGAGGTCAATCCTCATTGCATCTGTGCAAAATTTAGATTCATTGTCAAAGCCTCTCAGAGAGCATTTCTATATAATTCAGTATATTAAAAAAATAAACTAATGTCTTCATCCACATTCCCTTAGAATGGGATACAATAGTATTATATGGACAGAACAAAAATCTATTATAGTTACGTGTGGTAAGGTGACATTCAGATGCATCTGTTTCCTCTCTCGAAGTCACCTGCTGGAAACCTATTGAGTAAATGTTAATGAATTTGGGTACTCCTTAGCTACAAATGGATCAGATTCTCCTAATGTAACATTATAGCAACCTGGATTCTCTTGGATTATTCTGCTGATTTAAATTAAATTGAACACCAAAGCCAGCAAAATATGATAGAGAGGAATTAGTTGTGCTAAAGAAACATTTAGAGGATGTTCTTAGAACCCAAAGAAGAGCAGGAAAAATAAGAATCTCTCTTTATATCCTTTCAGTTTAGAGCCTGAGACACATATTTGGAGAGATGTACATGATGATTCTGTATATGAGTGAAATTTGCCATGTGACCTCCATTAATGTCTAAAGATTGCTCCATATTTTAAAGCATGTTGTCAAGTGCCTGCCAAATTTGGCTTTAAAATTCCACTGGTTTTTAGCTAGAGATGAGGAAAAAAACTTTAAGGATTTTGTTGTTGTTTTTATTATTTCAAAAAAAGTTGAAACTTGGATTTCTGTATTCAATCAATTACTTGAAAATTGTATGCAACTGCCTCTCAAATCAAATTGAAACTTGTAATTGGAAGTTTAAAACTTGTGTCCTCTGTCTACCTATCTCAGTATTCTATAATGTCTGGAATTATATGCTGAACTTAATTTTAATATATTTAATTAACTTCTATCTATGTTCATCAAAATTTATAGCACATTACATTGTGGCTCTTCACATGTGTCATTTGCCCATCATGAGAGTATAAATATTTCAAGTGTATAATTCCTTGCTCTACTTTTGATGTAGCTTCTCACAGTGGATTTTAAGTTTTTCTTTCTAGTCCTTATACATCATAACACTTGCTGACTTGGTATCGTGTTTAGATGACTCAGTAGTTTTATCAGAAACAATCACTGGCAGAAAACTTAATTTGGGCTATTTTTTTTCCAAGGGAAACTACTGAGTGAAAATGACCTAAGTATATCATTATTGGTAATATCAGTTCTCAGGTGATTATACAATGAGGGATGAAATGAATTGTTTTCCCAGACTTCATGAAGGATCCATTGCTCTCCTTCCCTAGTAGATATAATCTTACTAGTGATGTTTGGGCCAAAGGTTCTGTTTACCAGCATCATATTCTCCAAAAGCTTTCATTATACTCAGGTCTTTTGCAAAATGATGAATAACACACAATGCCTACTCTTAAATACCTCAGCATAAAGTGGTAATTGCACAGCATAGATAATGATATTTGGCCAACCACTAGACAAGAATTGTCAACATTTGACAGAATTCAACATGGTTTATCACTGTAATTCAGAAAAGTTCCAAAGCAAACAGTATAAAGTAGCTATTTCATAGATATTATTGATGAACAATTATTCTGAATCTTACACCAGGTTATGAATGTGATGGCCAAAACTAGAAGAATAAGCTTTTTGGTCAGAGTAATTGTGTTTTACCTCTTTTCCTGACAATGAGATTCTTGGTACAAGCAAAATATTCTCATGTGAACAATATGTAAAACAAATAAAATTGGAACAACTTAGATTTAAAAATATACAGAAATGCTTTTAATAGGAAATACTATATACATATAAAGCTTATATGTACATATATTTAGTATATTTAGTGTATACATATACA